>CATKUP010000982.1:0-25000 GCA_949786385.1 Onychomys leucogaster
AAGCTACATTGTTCACGAAGCTCACACGTTTCTTCCACTTTACTGAAAAGCATTGGATGTTAGACGACCTGCGGTTTGTATCACTTTCAGAAACGGAGTTGAACAGGATGTGGTCGGTGTGTGTAGGAAACACAGTACTTTTGTTCTGAGCACAGTCACGTTTCCCTCTGTATTAGAGACTCTAGAAAGCAGGAGCGTGCTTCTTGCTCTAAAGCAGAGTGTGTTTCATGGAAGAGAACTGTGCCATGTGTTTCCCTTCAGAAAAGGATTTAATGCCCGGCGTGTGTCTTCCTACAAGCAAGACTTCGTTTCAGGTAAACGCAGTCACTTTTCAGCTCAAACGAAGCTACATTGTTCGCAAAGCTCACACGTTTCTCCCTCGTAACTGAAAAGCAATGGATGTTAGAGGACCTGTGGTTTGTATCAGTTTCAGAAACAGAGTTGAACTAGATATGTTCTGTGTGTGTAGGAAACACAGTTCTTTTGTTCTGAGCACACTCACGTTTCCCTCTGTATTAGAGACTCTAGAAAGCAAGAGCGTGCTTCTTGCTCTAAAGCAGAATGTGTTTCATGGATGAGGACTGTGCCGTGTGTTTCCCTTCAGAAACTGAGTTAAAACCCAGAAGTGTGTCTTCCTACAAGCAAGACTTCGTTTCAGGTAAACGCGGTCACTTTTCAGCTCAAACGAAGCTACATTGTTCACAAAGCTCACACGTTTCTCCCTCTTAACTGAAAAGCATTGGATGTTAGACGACCTGTGGTTTGTATCAGTTTCAGATTCAGAGTTGAACTAGATATGGTCCGTGTGTAGGAAACACAGTTCTTTTGTTCTGAGCACACTCACGTTTCCCTCTGTATTAGAGACTCTAGAAACCAAAAGCATGCTTCTTGCTCTAAAGCAGAGTGTGTTTCATGGATGAGAACTGTGCCGTGTGTTTCCCTTCAGAAACGGAGTTAAATGCCAAGCTCTGTGTCTTTCTTCAAGCAAGACTTCTTTTCATGTAAACGCAGTCACTTTTCACCGCAAACGAAGCTACATTGTTCACGAAGCTCACACGTTTCTCGCTCTTAACTGAGAAGCATTGGATGTTAGACGACCTGTGGTTGTATCAGTTTCAGAAACAGAGCTGAACTAGATATGGTCCGTGTGTGTAGGAAACACAATTATTTTGTTCTGAGCACACTCACGTTTCCCTCTGTATTAGAGACTCTAGAAAGCAAGAGCGTGCTTCTTGCTCTAAAGCAGAGTGTGTTTCATGGGAGAGAACTGTGCCGTGTGTTTCCCTTCAGAAATGGAGATAAATGGCATGCGTGTGTCTTCCTACAAGCAAGACTTCGTTTAAGGTAAACGCAGTCACTTTTCAGCTCAAACGAAGCTACATTGTTCACGAATCTCACACGTTTCTCCCTCTTAAATGAAAAGCATTGGATGTTAGAGGACCTGTGGTTTGTATCAGTTTCAGAAACAAAGTTGAACTAGATATGGTCTGTGTGTGTAGGAAACACAGTTCTTTTGTTCTGAGCACACTCACGTTTCCCTCTGTATTAGAGATTCTAGAAAGCAAGAGCATGCTTCTTGCTCTAAAGCAGAGTGTGTTTCATGGATGAGAACTGTGCCTTGTGTTTCCCTTCAGAAACGGAGTTAAATGCCAGGCTCTGTGTCTTTCTTCAAGCAAGACTTCGTTTCATGTAAACGCAGTCACTTTTCAGCTCAAACGAAGCTACATTGTTCACGAATCTCACACGTTTCTCCCTCTTAACTGAAAAGCATTGGATGTTAGAGAACCTGTGGTTTGTATCAGTTTCAGAAACAGAGATGAACTAGTTATGGTCTGTGTGTGTAGGAAACACAGTTCTTTTGTTCTGAGCACACTCACGTTTCCCTGTGTATTAGAAACTCTAGAAAGCAAGAGCATGCTTATTGCTCTAAAGCAGAGTGTGTTTCATGGATGAGAACTGTTCCTTGTGTTTCCCTTCAGAAACGGAGTTAAATGCCAAGCTCTGTGTCTTTCTTCAAGCAAGACTTCGTTTCATGTAAACGCAGTCACTTTTCAGCTCAAACGAAGCCACATTGTTCACAAAGCTCACACGTTTCTCCCTCTTAACTGAAAAGCATTGCATGTTAGAGGACCTGAAGTTTGTATCATTTTCAGAAACAGAGTTGAACTAGATATGGTCCGTGTGTGTAGGAAACACAGTTCATTTGTTCTGAGCACACTCACGTTTCGCTCTGTATTAGAGACTCCTGAAAGCAAGAGCGTGCTTCTTGCTCTAAAGCAGAGTGTGTTTCATGGATGAGAACTGTGCCTTGTGTTTCCCTTCAGAAACGGAGTTAAATGCCAGGCTCTGTGTCTTTCTTCAAGCAAGACTTCGTTTCATGTAAACGCAGTCACTTTTCAGTTCAAACGAAGCTACATTTTTCACGAAGCTTACATGTTTCTCGCTCTTAACTGAAAAGCAATGGATGTTAGAGGACCTGTGGTTTGTATCAGTTACAGAAACAGAGTTAAACTAGATATGGTCCGTGTGTAGGAAACACAGTTCTTTTGTTCTGAGCACACTCACGTTTCCCTCTGTATTAGAGACTCTAGAAAGCAAGAGCGTGCTTCTTGCTCTAAAGCAGAATGTGTGTCATGGATGAGGACTGTGCCGTGTGTTTCCCTTCAGAAACTGAGTTAAATCCCAGAAGTGTGTCTTCCTACAAGCAAGACTTCGTTTCAGGTAAACGCAGTCACTTTTCAGCTCAAATGAAGCTACATTGTTCACAGGGCTCACACGTTTCTCCCTCTTAACTGAAAAGCATTGGATGTTAGGGGACCTGTGGTTTGTATCAGTTTCAGAAACAGAGTTGAACTAGATATGTTCTGTGTGTGTAGGAAACACAGTTCTTTTGTTCTGAGCACACTCACGTTTCCCTCTGTATTAGAGACTCTAGAAAGCAAGAGCGTGCTTCTTGCTCTAAAGCAGAATGTGTTTCATGGATGAGGACTGTGCCGTGTGTTTCCCTTCAGAAACTGAGTTAAAACCCAGAAGTGTGTCTTCCTACAAGCAAGACTTCGTTTCAGGTAAACGCAGTCACTTTTCAGCTCAAACGAAGCTACATTGTTCACAAAGCTCACACGTTTCTCCCTTTTAACTGAAAAGCATTGGATGTTAGACGACCTGTGGGTTGTATCAGTTTCAGATTCAGAGTTGAACTAGATATGGTCCGTGTGTAGGAAACACAGTTCTTTTGTTCTGAGCACACTCACGTTTCCCTCTGTATTAGAGACTCTAGAAACCAAAAGCATGCTTCTTGCTCTAAAGCAGAGTGTGTTTCATGGATGAGAACTGTGCCGTGTGTTTCCCTTCAGAAACGGAGTTAAATGCCAAGCTCTGTGTCTTTCTTCAAGCAAGACTTCTTTTCATGTAAACGCAGTCACTTTTCACCGCAAACGAAGCTACATTGTTCACGAAGCTCACACGTTTCTCGCTCTTAACTGAGAAGCATTGGATGTTAGACGACCTGTGGTTGTATCAGTTTCAGAAACAGAGCTGAACTAGATATGGTCCGTGTGTGTAGGAAACACAATTATTTTGTTCTGAGCACACTCACGTTTCCCTCTGTATTAGAGACTCTAGAAAGCAAGAGCGTGCTTCTTGCTCTAAAGCAGAGTGTGTTTCATGGGAGAGAAATGTGCCGTGTGTTTCCCTTCAGAAATGTAGATAAATGGCATGCGTGTGTCTTCCTACAAGCAAGACTTCGTTTAAGGTAAACGCAGTCACTTTTCAGCTCAAACGAAGCTACATTGTTCACGAATCTCACACGTTTCTCCCTCTTAAATAAAAAGCATTGGATGTTAGAGTACCTGTGGTTTGTATCAGTTTCAGAAACAAAGTTGATCTAGATATGGTCTGTGTGTGTAGGAAACACAGTTCTTTTGTTCTGAGCACACTCACGTTTCCCTCTGTATTAGAGACTCTAGAAAGCAAGAGCATGCTTCTTGCTCTAAAGCAGAGTGTGTTTCATGGATGAGAACTGTGCCTTGTGTTTCCCTTCAGAAACGGAGTTAAATGCCAGGCTCTGTGTCTTTCTTCAAGCAAGACTTCGTTTCATGCAAACGCAGTCACTTTTCAGCTCAAACGAAGCTACATTGTTCACGAAGCTCACATGTTTCTCCCTCTTAACTGAAAAGCATTGGATGTTAGAGGACCTGTGGTTTGTATCAGTTTCAGAAACAGAGTTGAACTAGATATGGTCCGTGTGTAGGAAACAAGTTCTTTTGTTCTGAACACACTCACGTTTCCCTCTGTATTAGAGACTCTAGAAAGCAAAAGCATACTTCTTGCTCTAAAGCTGAACGTGTTTCATGGATGAGAACTGTGCCGCGTGTTTCCCTTCAGAAACGGAGTTAATGCCAGAAGTGTGTCTTCCTACAAGCAAGACTTCGTTTCAGGTAAAGGCAGTCACTTTTCACCTCAAACGAAGCTACATTGTTCACGAAGCTCACCCGTTTCTCGCTCTTAACTGAAAAGCGTTGGATGTTAGACGACCTGTGGTTTGTATCAGTTTCAGAAACGGAGTTGAACAGGATGTGGTCGGTGTGTGTAGGAAACACAGTTCTATTGTTATGAGCACTCTCAAGTTTCCCTCTGTATTCGATACTCTAGAAAGCAAGAGCGTGCCTCTTGCTCTAAAGCAGAGTGTGTTTCATGGATGAGAACTGTGCCGTGTGTTTCCCTTTAGAAATGGAGTTAAATGCCAGGCTCTGTGTCTTTCTTTGAGCAAGACTTCGTTTCAGGTAAACACAGTCACTTTTCAGCTCAAACGAAGCTACATTGTTCACAAAGCTCACACGTTTCTCGCTCTTAACTGAAAAGCATTGGATGTTAGAGGACCTGTGGTTTGTATCATTTTCAGAAACAGAGTTGAACTAGATATGGTCCGTGTGTAGGAAACACAGTTCATTTGTTCTGAGCACACTCACGTTTCCCTGTGTATTAGAGACTCTAGAAAGCAAAAGCATGCTTCTTGCTCTAAAGCTGAACGTGTTTCATGGATGAGAACTGTGCCGTGTGTTTCCCTTCAGAAACGGAGTTAATGCCAGAAGTGTGTCTTCCTACAAGCAAGACTTCGTTTCAGGTAAAGGCAGTCACTTTTCACCTCAAACGAAGCTACATTGTTCACGAAGCTCACACGTTTCTCCCTCTTAACTGAAAAGCATTGGATGTTAGAGGACCTGCGGTTTGTATCAGTTTCAGAAACAGAGTTGAACTAGATATGGTCTGTGTGTGTAGGAAACACAGTTCTTTTGTTCTGAGCACACTCACGTTTCCCTCTGTATTAGAGACTCTAGAAAGCAAGAGCATGCTTCTTGCTCTAAAGCAGAGTGTTTTTCATGGATGAGAACTGTGCCTTGTGTTTCCCTTCAGAAACTGAGTTAAATGCCAGGCTCTGTGTCTTTCTTCAAGCAAGACTTCGTTTCATGTAAACGCAGTCACTTTTCAGCTCAAACGAAGCTACATTGTTCACAAAGCTCACACGTTTCTGCCTCTTAACTGAAAAACATTGCATGTTAGAGGACCTGTGGTTTGTATCATTTTTAGAAACAGAGTTGAACTAGATATGGTCCGTGTGTGTAGGAAACACAGTTCTTTTGTTCTGAGCACACTCACGTTTCGCACTGTATTAGAGACTCTAGAAAGCAAGAGCATGCTTCTTGCTCTAAAGCAGAGTGTGTTTCATGGATGAGAACTGTGCCGTGTGTTTCCCTTCAGAAACGCAGTTAAATGCCAGGCTCTGTGTCTTTCTTCAAGCAAGACTTCGTTTCATGGAAACGCAGTCACTTTTCAGCTCAAACGAAGCAACATTGTTCACGAAGCCCACACATTTCTCGCTCTTAACTGAAAAGCATTGGATGTTAGAGGACCTGTGGTTTGTATCAGTTTCAGAAACAGAGTTGAACTAGATAGGGTCCGTGTGTAGGAAATACAGTTCTTTTTTTCTGAGCACACTCACGTTTCCCTCTGTATTAGAGACTCTAAAAAGCAAGAGCGTGCTTCTTGCTCTAAAGCAGAGTGTGATTCATGGAAGAGAACTGTGCTGTGTGTTTCCCTTCAGAAACGGAGTTAAATGCCAGGCGTGTGTCTTCCTACAAGCAAGACTTCGTTTCATGTAAACGCAGTCAATTTTCAGCTCAAACGAAGCTACATTGTTCACAAAGCTCACACGTTTCTGCCTCTTAACTGAAAAACATTGCATGTTAGAGGACCTGTGGTTTGTATCATTTTCAGAAACAGAGTTGAACTAGATATGTTCCGTGTGTGTAGGAAACACAGTTCTTTTGTTCTGAGCACACTCACGTTTCACTATGTATTAGAGACTCTAGAAAGCAAGTGCATGCTTTTTGCTCTAAAGCAGAGTGTGTTTCATGGAAGAGAACTGTGCCGTGTGTTTCCCTTCAGAAACGGAGTTAAATGCCAGGCGTGTGTCTTCCTACAAGCAAGACTTCGTTTAAGGTAAACGCAGTCACATTTCAGCTCAAACGAAGCTACATTGTTCACGAATCTCACACGTTTCTCCATCTTAACTGCAAAGCATTGGATGTTACAGGACCTGTGGTTTGTATCAGTTTCAGAAACAGAGTAGAACTAGATATGGTCTGTGTGTGGAGGAAACACAGTTCTTTTGTTCTGAGCACACTCACGTTTCCCTCTGTATTAGAGACTCTAGAAAGCAAGAGCGTGTTTCTTGCTCTAAAGCAGAGTGTGTTTCATGGAAGAGAACTGTGCCGTGTGTTTCCCTTCAGAAATGGAGTTAAATGCCACGCGTGTGTCTTCCTACAAGCAAGACTTCGTTTAAGGTAAACGCAGTCACTTTTCAGCTAAAACGAAGCTACATTGTTCACAAAGCTCACATGTTTCTCGCTCTTAACTGAAAAGCATTGGATGTTGGAGGACCTGTGGTTTGTATCAGTTTCAGAAACAGAGTTAAACTAGATATGGTCCGCGTGTAGGAAACACAGTTCTTTTGTTCTGAGCACACTCACGTTTCCCTCTGTATTAGAGACTCTAGAAAGCAAGAGCGTGCTTCTTGCTCTAAAGCAGAGTGTGTTTCAAGGATGAGAACTGTGCAGTGTGTTTCCTTTCAGAAACGGAGTTAAATGCCAGGCGTGTGTCTTCCTACAAGCAAGACTTCGTTTCAGGTAAACGCAGTCACTTTTGACCTCAAAAGAAGCTACATTGTTCACAAAGCCCACACGTTTCTCCCTCTTAACTGAAAAGAATTGGATGTTAGAGGACCTGTGGTTTGTATCAGTTTCAGAAATAGAGTTGAACTAGATAGGGACCGTGTGTAGAAAACACAGTTCTTTTGTTCAGAGCACACTCACGTTTCCCTCTGTATTAGAGACTCTAGAAACCAAAAGCATGCTTCTTGCTCTAAAGCTGAACGTGTTTCATGGATGAGAACTGTGCCGTGTGTTTCCCTTAGGAAACGGAGTTAATGCCAGAAGTATGTCTTCCTACAAGCAAGACTTCGTTTCAGGTAAAGGCAGTCACTTTTCACCTCAAACGAAGCAACATTGTTCACGAAGCTCACACGTTTCTCGCTCTTAACTGAAAAGCATTGGATGTTAGACGACCTGTGGTTTGTATCAGTTTCAGAGACAGAGTTGAACTAGATATGGTCCTTGTATGTTGGAAACACAATTCTTCTGTTCTGAGCACACTCACGTTTCCCTCTGTATTAGAGACTCTAGAAAGCAAGTGCGTGCTTCTTGCTCTAAAGCAGAGTGTGTTTCATGGAAGAGAACTGTGCCCTGTGTTTCCCTTCAGAAACGGAGTTAAATGCCAGGCGTGTGTCTTTCTTCAAGCAAGACTTCGTTTCATGTAAACGCAGTCACATTTCAGCTCAAAGGAAGCTACATTGTTCACAAAGCTCACACGTTTCTGCCTCTTAACTGAAAAGCATTGCATGTTAGAGGACCTGTGGTTTGTATCATTTTCAGAAACAGAGTTGAACTAGATATGGTCCGTGTGTGTAGGAAACACAGTTCTTTTGTTCTGAGCACACTCACGTTTCCCTCTGTATTAGAGACTCTAGAAAGCAAGAGCGTGCTTCTTGCTCTAAAGCAGAGTGTGTTTCATGGATGAGAACTGTGCCGTGTGTTTCCCTTCAGAAACGGAGTTTAGTGCCAGGCTCTGAGTCTTTCTTCAAGCAAGACTTCGTTTCATGGAAACGCAGTCACTTATCACCTCAAACGAAGCAACATTGTTCACGAAGCCCACACGTTTCTCGCACTTAACTGAAAAGCATTGGATGTTAGAGGACCTGTGGTTTGTATCAGTTTCAGAAACAGAGTTGAACTAGATATGGCCCGTGTGTAGGAAACACAGTTCTTTTGTTCTGAGAACACTCACATTTCACTCTGTATTAGAGACTCTAGAAAGCAAGTGCGTGCTTCTTGCTCTAAAGCAGAGTGTGTTTCATGGAAGAGAACTGTGCCGAGTGTTTCCCTTCAGAAACGGAGTTAAATGCCAGGCGTGTGTCTTCCTACAAGCAAGACTTCGTTTAAGGTAAACGCACTCACTTTTCAGCTAAAACGAAGCTACATTGTTCACGAAGCTCACACGTTTCTCCCTCTTAACTGAAAAGCATTGGATGTTAGAGGACCTGCGGTTTGTATCAGTTTCAGAAACAGAGTTGACCTAGATATGGTCTGTGTGTGTAGTAAACACAGTTCTTTTGTTCTCAGCACTCTCACGTTTCGCTCTGTATTAGAGACTCTAGAAAGCAAGAGCGTGCTTCTTGCTCTAAAGCAGAGTGTGTTTCATGGATGAGAACTGTGCCTTGTGTTTCCCTTCAGAAACGGAGTAAAATGCCAGGCTCTGTGTCTTTCTTTAGCAAGACTTCGTTTCATGTAAACGCAGTCACTTTTCAGCTCAAACGAAGCTACATTGTTCACGAATCTCACACGTTTCTCCATCTTAACTGCAAAGCATTGGATGTTACAGGACCTGTGGTTTGTATCAGTTTCAGAAACAGAGTAGAACTAGATATGGTCTGTGTGTGGAGGAAACACAGTTCTTTTGTTCTGAGCACACTCACGTTTCCCTCTGTATTAGAGACTCTAGAAAGCAAGAGCGTGCTTCTTGCTCTAAAGCAGAGTGTGTTTCATGGAAAAGAACTGTGCCGTGTGTTTCCCTTCAGAAATGGAGTTAAATGCCAGGCGTGTGTCTTCCTACAAGCAAGACTTCGTTTAAGGTAAACGCAGTCACTATTCAGCTAAAACGAAGCTACATTGTTCACAAAGCGCACATGTTTCTCGCTCTTAACTGAAAAGCATTGGATGTTGGAGGACCTGTGGTTTGTATCAGTTTCAGAAACAGAGTTAAACTAGATATGGTCCGCGTGTAGGAAACACAGTTCTTTTGTTCTGAGCACACTCACGTTTCCCTCTGTATTAGAGACTCTAGAAAGCAAGAGCGTGCTTCTTGCTCTAAAGCAGAGTGTGTTTCATGGATGAGAACTGTGCAGTGTGTTTCCTTTCAGAAACGGAGTTAAATGCCAGGCGTGTGTCTTCCTACAAGCAAGACTTCGTTTCAGGTAAACGCAGTCACTTTTGACCTCAAACGAAGCTACATTGTTCACAAAGCCCACACGTTTCTCGCTCTTAACTGAAAAGAATTGGATGTTAGAGGACCTGTGGTTTGTATCAGTTTCAGAAACAGAGTTGAACTAGATAGGGACCGTGTGTAGGAAACACAGTTCTTTTGTTCAGAGCACACTAACGTTTCCCTCTGTATTAGAGACTCTAGAAACCAAAAGCATTCTTCTTGCTCTAAAGCTGAACGTGTTTCATGGATGAGAACTGTGCCGTGTGTTTCCCTTAGGAAACGGAGTTAATGCCAGAAGTATGTCTTCCTACAAGCAAGACTTCGTTTCAGGTAAAGGCAGTCACTTTTCACCTCAAACGAAGCTACATTGTTCACGAAGCTCACACGTTTCTCGCTCTTAACTGAAAAGCATTGGATGTTAGACGACCTGTGGTTTGTATCAGTTTCAGAGACAGAGTTGAACTAGATATGGTCCGTGTATGTAGGAAACACAATTCTTCTGTTCTGAGCACACTCACGTTTCCCTCTGTATTAGAGACTCTAGAAAGCAAGTGCGTGCTTCTTGCTCTAAAGCAGAGTGTGTTTCATGGAAGAGAACTGTGCCGTGTGTTTCCCTTCAGAAACGGAGTTAAATGCCAGGCGTGTGTCTTTCTTCAAGCAAGACTTCGTTTCATGTAAACACAGTCACTTTTCAGCTCAAACGAAGCTACATTGTTCACAAAGCTCACACGTTTCTGCCTCTTAACTGAAAAGCATTGCATGTTAGAGGACCTGTGGTTTGTATCATTTTCAGAAACAGAGTTGAACTAGATATGGTTTGTGTGTGGAGGAAACACAGTTCTTTTGTTCTGAGCACACTCACGTTTCCCTCTGTATTAGAGACTCTAGAAAGCAAGAGCGTGCTTCTTGCTCTAAAGCAGAGTGTGTTTCATGGAATAGAACTGTGCCATGTGTTTCCCTTCAGAAACAGAGTTAAAAGCCAGGCGTGTGTCTTCCTAAAAGCAAGACTTCGTTTAAGGTAAACGCAGTCACTTTTCAGCTCAAACGAAGCTACATTGTTCACGAATCTCACACGTTACTCCCTCTTAACTGAAAAGCATTGGATGTTAGAGGACCAGTGGTTTGTATCAGTTTCAGAATCAGAGTAGAACTAGATATGGTCTGTGTGTGGAGGAAACACTGTTCTTTTGTTCTGAGCACACTCACGTTTCCCTCTGTATTAGAGACTCTAGAAAGCAAGAGCGTGCTTCTTGCTCTAAAGCAGAGTGTGTTTCATTTAAGAGAACTGTGCCGTGTGTTTCCCTTCAGAAATGGAGTTAAATGCCAGGCGTGTGTCTTCCTACAAGCAAGACTTCGTTTAAGGTAAACGCAGTCACTTTTCAGCTAAAACGAAGCTACATTGTTCACAAAGCTCACATGTTTCTCGCTCTTAACTGAAAAGCATTGGATGTTGGAGGACCTGTGGTTTGTATCAGTTTCAGAAACAGAGTTAAACTAGATATGGTCCGCGTGTAGGAAACACAGTTCTTTTGTTCTGAGCACACTCACGTTTCCCTCTGTATTAGAGACTCTAGAAAGCAAGAGCGTGCTTCTTGCTCTAAAGCAGAGTGTGTTTCATGGATGAGAACTGTGCAGTGTGTTTCCTTTCAGAAACGGAGTTAAATGCCAGGCGTGTGTCTTCCTACAAGCAAGACTTCGTTTCAGGTAAACGCAGTCACTTTTGACCTCAAACGAAGCTACATTGTTCACAAAGCCCACACGTTTCTCGCTCTTAACTGAAAAGAATTGGATGTTAGAGGACCTGTGGTTTGTATCAGTTTCAGAAACAGAGTTGAACTAGATAGGGACCGTGTGTAGGAAACACAGTTCTTTTGTTCAGAGCACACTAACGTTTCCCTCTGTATTAGAGACTCTAGAAACCAAAAGCATGCTTCTTGCTCTAAAGCTGAACGTGTTTCATGGATGAGAACTGTGCCGTGTGTTTCCCTTAGGAAACGGAGTTAATGCCAGAAGTATGTCTTCCTACAAGCAAGACTTCGTTTCAGGTAAAGGCAGTCACTTTTCACCTCAAACGAAGCTACATTGTTCACGAAGCTCACACGTTTCTCGCTCTTAACTGAAAAGCATTGGATATTAGACGACCTGTGGTTTGTATCAGTTTCAGAGACAGAGTTGAACTAGATATGGTCCGTGTATGTAGGAAACACAATTCTTCTGTTCTGAGCACACTCACGTTTCCCTCTGTATTAGAGACTCTAGAAAGCAAGTGCGTGCTTCTTGCTCTAAAGCAGAGTGTGTTTCATGGAAGAGAACTGTGCCGTGTGTTTCCCTTCAGAAACGGAGTTAAATGCCAGGCGTGTGTCTTTCTTCAAGCAAGACTTCGTTTCATGTAAACACAGTCACTTTTCAGCTCAAACGAAGCTACATTGTTCACAAAGCTCACACGTTTCTGCCTCTTAACTGAAAAGCATTGCATGTTAGAGGACCTGTGGTTTGTATCATTTTCAGAAACAGAGTTGAACTAGATATGGTCCGTGTGTGTAGGAAACACAGTTCTTTTGTTCTGAGCACACTCACGTTTCCCTCTGTATTAAAGACTCTAGAAAGCAAGAGCGTGCTTCTTGCTCTAAAGCAGAGTGTGTTTCATGGATGAGAACTGTGCCGTGTGTTTCCCTTCAGAAACGGAGTTTAATGCCAGGCTCTGAGTCTTTCTTCAAGCAAGACTTCGTTTCATGGAAACGCAGTCACTTATCACCTCAAACGAAGCAACATTGTTCACGAAGCCCACACGTTTCTCGCACTTAACTGAAAAGCATTGGATGTTAGAGGACCTGTGGTTTGTATCAGTTACAGAAACAGAGTTGAACTAGATATGGTCCGTGTGTAGGAAACACAGTTCTTTTGTTCTGAGCACACTCACATTTCACTCTGTATTAGAGACTCTAGAAAGGAAGTGCGTGCTTCTTGCTCTAAAGCAGAGTGTGTTTCATGGAAGAGAACTGTGCCGTGTGTTTCCCTTCAGAAACGGAGTTAAATGCCAGGCGTGTGTCTTCCTACAAGCAAGACTTCGTTTAAGGTAAACGCAGTCACTTTTCAGCTCAAACGAAGCTACATTGTTCACGAATCTCACACGTTTCTCCATCTTAACTGCAAAGCATTGGATGTTAGAGGACCTGTGGTTTGTATCAGTTTCAGAAACAGAGTAGAACTAGATATGGTTTGTGTGTGGAGGAAACACAGTTCTTTTGTTCTGAGCACACTCATGTTTCCCTCTGTATTAGAGACTCTAGAAAGCAAGAGCGTGCTTCTTGCTCTAAAGCAGAGTGTGTTTCATGGAATAGAACTGTGCCGTGTGTTTCCCTTCAGAAACGGAGTTAAAAGCCAGGCGTGTGTCTTCCTAAAAGCAAGACTTCGTTTAAGGTAAACGCAGTCACTTTTCAGCTCAAACGAAGCTACATTGTTCACGAATCTCAAACGTTACTCCCTCTTAACTGAAAAGCATTGGATGTTAGAGGACCAGTGGTTTGTATCAGTTTCAGAATCAGAGTAGAACTAGATATGGTCTGTGTGTGGAGGAAACACAGTTCTTTTGTTCTGAGCACACTCACGTTTCCCTCTGTATTAGAGACTCTAGAAAGCAAGAGTGTGCTTCTTGCTCTAAAGCAGAGTGTGTTTCATGGAAGAGAACTTTGCCGTGTGTTTCCCTTCAGAACTGGAGTTAAATGCCAGGCGTGTGTCTTCCTACAAGCAAGATTTCGTTTAAGGTAAACGCAGTCACTTTTCAGCTCAAACGAAGCTACATTGTTCACGAAGCTCACACGTTTCTCCCTCTTAACTGAAAAGCATTGGATGTTAGAGGACCTGCGGTTTGTATCAGTTTCAGAAACAGAGTTGAACTAGATATGGTCTGTGTGTGTAGGAAACACAGTTCTTTTGTTCTGAGCACACTCACGTTTCCCTCTGTATTAGAGACTCTAAAAAGCAAGAGCGTGCTTCTTGCTCTAAAGCAGAGTGTGATTCATGGAAGAGAACTGTGCCGTGTGTTTCCCTTCAGAAACGGAGTTAAATGCCAGGCGTGTGTCTTCCTACAAGCAAGACTTCGTTTCATGTAAACGCAGTCAATTTTCAGCTCAAACGAAGCTACATTGTTCACAAAGCTCACACGTTTCTGCCTCTTAACTGAAAAGCATTGCATGTTAGAGGACCTGTGGTTTGTATCATTTTCAGAAACAGAGTTGAACTAGATATGTTCCGTGTGTGTAGGAAACACAGTTCTTTTGTTCTGAGCACACTCACGTTTCACTATGTATTAGAGACTCTAGAAAGCAAGAGCGTGCTTCTTGCTCTAAAGCAGAGTGTGTTTCATGGAAGAGAACTGTGCCGTGTGTTTCCCTTCAGAAACGGAGTTAAATGCCAGGCGTGTGTCTTCCTACAAGCAAGACTTCGTTTCATGTAAACGCAGTCACTTTTCAGCTCAAACGAAGCTACATTGTTCACGAATCTCACACGTTTCTCCATCTTAACTGCAAAGCATTGGATGTTACAGGACCTGTGGTTTGTATCAGTTTCAGAAACAGAGTAGAACTAGATATGGTCTGTGTGTGGAGGAAACACAGTTCTTTTGTTCTGAGCACACTCACGTTTCCCTCTGTATTAGAGACTCTAGAAAGCAAGAGCGTGCTTCTTGCTCTAAAGCAGAGTGTGTTTCATGGAAGAGAACTGTGCCGTGTGTTTCCCTTCAGAAATGGAGTTAAATGCCAGGCGTGTGTCTTCCTACAAGCAAGACTTCGTTTAAGGTAAACGCAGTCACTTTTCAGCTAAAACGAAGCTACATTGTTCACAAAGCTCACATGTTTCTCGCTCTTAACTGAAAAGCATTGGATGTTGGAGGACCTGTGGTTTGTATCAGTTTCAGAAACAGAGTTAAACTAGATATGGTCCGCGTGTAGGAAGCACAGTTCTTTTGTTCTGAGCACACTCACGTTTCCCTCTGTATTAGAGACTCTAGAAAGCAAGTGCGTGCTTCTTGCTCTAAAGCAGAGTGTGTTTCATGGAAGAGAACTGTGCCGTGTGTTTCCCTTCAGAAACGGAGTAAAATGCCAGGCGTGTGTCTTCCTACAAGCAAGACTTCGTTTAAGGTAAACGCAGTCACTTTTCAGCTCAAACGAAGCTACATTGTTCACGAATCTCACACGTTTCTCCATCTTAACTGCAAAGCATTGGATGTTAGAGGACCTGTGGTTTGTATCAGTTTCAGAAACAGAGTAGAACTAGAAATGGTTTGTGTGTGGAGGAAACACAGTTCTTTTGTTCTGAGCACACTCACGTTTCCCTCTGTATTAGAGACTCTAGAAAGCAAGAGCGTGCTTCTTGCTCTAAAGCAGAGTGTGTTTCATGGAATAGAACTGTGCCGTGTGTTTCCCTTCAGAAACGGAGTTAAAAGCCAGGCGTGTGTCTTCCTAAAAGCAAGACTTCGTTTAAGGTAAACGCAGTCACTTTTCAGCTCAAACGAAGCTACATTGTTCATGAATCTCACACGTTACTCCCTCTTAACTGAAAAGCATTGGATGTTGGAGGACCTGTGGTTTGTATCAGTTTCAGAAACAGAGTTAAACTAGATATGGTCCGCGTGTAGGAAACACAGTTCTTTTGTTCTGAGCACACTCACGTTTCCCTCTGTATTAGAGACTCTAGAAAGCAAGAGCGTGCTTCTTGCTCTAAAGCAGAGTGTGTTTCATGGATGAGAACTGTGCAGTGTGTTTCCTTTCAGAAACGGAGTTAAATGCCAGGCGTGTGTCTTCCTACAAGCAAGACTTCGTTTCAGGTAAACGCAGTCACTTTTGACCTCAAACGAAGCTACATTGTTCACAAAGCCCACACGGTTCTCGCTCTTAACTGAAAAGAATTGGATGTTAGAGGACCTGTGGTTTGTATCAGTTTCAGAAACAGAGTTGAACTAGATAGGGACCGTGTGTAGGAAACACAGTTCTTTTGTTCAGAGCACACTAACGTTTCCCTCTGTATTAGAGACTCTAGAAACCAAAAGCATGCTTCTTGCTCTAAAGCTGAATGTGTTTCATGGATGAGAACTGTGCCGTGTGTTTCCCTTAGGAAACGGAGTTAATGCCAGAAGTATGTCTTCCTACAAGCAAGACTTCGTTTCAGGTAAAGGCAGTCACTTTTCACCTCAAACGAAGCTACATTGTTCACGAAGCTCACACGTTTCTCGCTCTTAACTGAAAAGCATTGGATGTTAGACGACCTGTGGTTTGTATCAGTTTCAGAGACAGAGTTGAACTAGATATGGTCCGTGTATGTAGGAAACACAATTCTTCTGTTCTGAGCACACTCACGTTTCCCTCTGTATTAGAGACTCTAGAAAGCAAGTGCGTGCTTCTTGCTCTAAAGCAGAGTGTGTTTCATGGAAGAGAACTGTGCCGTGTGTTTCCCTTCAGAAACGGAGTTAAATGCCAGGCGTGTGTCTTTCTTCAAGCAAGACTTCGTTTCATGTAAACACAGTCACTTTTCAGCTCAAACGAAGCTACATTGTTCACAAAGCTCACACGTTTCTGCCTCTTAACTGAAAAGCATTGCATGTTAGAGGACCTGTGGTTTGTATCATTTTCAGAAACAGAGTTGAACTAGATATGGTCCGTGTGTGTAGGAAACACAGTTCTTTTGTTCTGAGCACACTCACGTTTCCCTCTGTATTAGAGACTCTAGAAAGCAAGAGCGTGCTTCTTGCTCTAAAGCAGAGTGTGTTTCATGGATGAGAACTGTGCCGTGTGTTTCCCTTCAGAAACGGAGTTTAATGCCAGGCTCTGAGTCTTTCTTCAAGCAAGACTTCGTTTCATGGAAACGCAGTCACTTATCACCTCAAACGAAGCAACATTGTTCACGAAGCCCACACGTTTCTCGCACTTAACTGAAAAGCATTGGATGTTAGAGGACCTGTGGTTTGTATCAGTTACAGAAACAGAGTTGAACTAGATATGGTCCGTGTGTAGGAAACACAGTTCTTTTGTTCTGAGCACACTCACATTTCACTCTGTATTAGAGACTCTAGAAAGCAAGTGCGTGCTTCTTGCTCTAAAGCAGAGTGTGTTTCATGGAAGAGAACTGTGCCGTGTGTTTCCCTTCAGAAACGGAGTTAAATGCCAGGCGTGTGTCTTCCTACAAGCAAGACTTCGTTTAAGGTAAACGCAGTCACTTTTCAGCTCAAACGAAGCTACATTGTTCACGAATCTCACACGTTTCTCCATCTTAACTGCAAAGCATTGGATGTTAGAGGACCTGTGGTTTGTATCAGTTTCAGAAACAGAGTAGAACTAGATATGGTTTGTGTGTGGAGGATACACAGTTCTTTTGTTCTGAGCACACTCACGTTTCCCTCTGTATTAGAGACTCTAGAAAGCAAGAGCGTGCTTCTTGCTCTAAAGCAGAGTGTGTTTCATGGAATAGAACTGTGCCGTGTGTTTCCCTTCAGAAACGGAGTTAAAAGCCAGGCGTGTGTCTTCCTAAAAGCAAGACTTCGTTTAAGGTAAACGCAGTCACTTTTCAGCTCAAACGAAGCTACATTGTTCACGAATCTCACACGTTACTCCCTCTTAACTGAAAAGCATTGGATGTTAGAGGACCAGTGGTTTGTATCAGTTTCAGAATCAGAGTAGAATTAGATATGGTCTGTTTGTGGAGGAAACACAGTTCTTTTGTTCTGAGCACACTCACGTTTCCCTCTGTATTAGAGACTCTAGAAAGCAAGAGTGTGCTTCTTGCTCTAAAGCAGAGTGTGTTTCATGGAAGAGAACTGTGCCATGTGTTTCCCTTCAGAACTGGAGTTAAATGCCAGGCGTGTGTCTTCCTACAAGCAAGATTTCGTTTAAGGTAAACGCAGTCACTTTTCAGCTCAAACGAAGCTACATTGTTCACGAAGCTCACACGTTTCTCCCTCTTAACTGAAAAGCATTGGATGTTAGAGGACCTGCGGTTTGTATCAGTTTCAGAAACAGAGTTGAACTAGATATGGTCTGTGTGTGTAGGAAACACAGTTCTTTTGTTCTGAGCACACTCATGTTTCCCTCTGTATTAGAGACTCTAGAAAGCAAGAGCATGCTTCTTGCTCTAAAGCAGAGTGTTTTTCATGGATGAGAACTGTGCCTTGTGTTTCCCTTCAGAAACTGAGTTAAATGCCAGGCTCTGTGTCTTTCTTCAAGCAAGACTTCGTTTCATGTAAACGCAGTCACTTTTCAGCTCAAACGAAGCTACATTGTTCACAAAGCTCACACGTTTCTGCTTCTTAACTGAAAAGCATTGCATGTTAGAGGACCTGTGGTTTGTATCATTTTTAGAAACAGAGTTGAACTAGATATGGTCCGTGTGTGTAGGAAACACAGTTCTTTTGTTCTGAGCACACTCACGTTTCGCACTGTATTAGAGACTCTAGAAAGCAAGAGCGTGCTTCTTGCTCTAAAGCAGAGTGTGTTTCATGGATGAGAACTGTGCCGTGTGTTTCCCTTCAGAAACACAGTTAAATGCCAGGCTCTGTGTCTTTCTTCAAGCAAGACTTCGTTTCACGGAAACGCAGTCACTTTTCAGCTCAAACGAAGCAACATTGTTCACGAAGCCCACACATTTCTCGCTCTTAATTGAAAAGCATTGGATGTTAGAGGACCTGTGGTTTGTATCAGTTTCAGAAACAGAGTTGAACTAGATAGGGTCCGTGTGTAGGAAACACAGTTCTTTTGTTCTGAGCACACTCACGTTTCCCTCTGTATTAGAGACTCTAGAAAGCAAGAGCGTGCTTCTTGCTCTAAAGCAGAGTGTGATTCATGGAAGAGAACTGTGCCGTGTGTTTCCCTTCAGAAACGGAGTTAAATGCCAGGCGTGTGTCTTCCTACAAGCAAGACTTCGTTTCAGGTAAACGCAGTCACTTTTCAGCTCAAACGAAGCTACATTGTACACGAATCTCTCACGTTTCTCCCTCTTAACTGAAAAGCATTGGATGTTAGAGGACCTGTGGTTTGTATCAGTTTCAGAAACAGAGTTGAACTAGATATGGTCTCTGTGTGTAGGAAACACAGTTCTTTTGTTCTGAGCACACTCACGTTTCCCTCTGTTTTAGAGACTCTAGAAAGCAAGAGCATGCTTCTTGCTCTAAAGCTGAGTGTGTTTCATGGATGAGAACTGTGCCTTGTGTTTCCCTTCAGAAACGGAGTTAAATGCCAGGCTCTGTGTCTTTCTTCAAGCAAGACTTCGTTTCATTTAAACGCAGTCACTTTTCAGCTCAAACGAAGCTACATTGTTCACAAAGCTCACACGTTTCTGCCTCTTAACTGAAAAGCATTGCATGTTAGAGGAACTGTGGTTTGTATCATTTTCAGAAACAGAGTTGAACTAGATATGTTCCGTGTGTGTAGGAAACACAGTTCTTTTGTTCTGAGCACACTCACGTTAAACTATGTATTAGAGATTCTAGAAAGCAAGTGCGTGCTTCTTGCTCTAAAGCAGAGTGTGTTTCATGGAAGAGAACTGTGCCGTGTGTTTCCCTTCAGAAACGGAGTTAAATGCCAGGCGTGTGTCTTCCTACAAGCAAGACTTCATTTAAGGTAAACGCAGTCACATTTCAGCTCAAACGAAGCTACATTGTTCACGAATCTCACACGTTTCTCCATCTTAACTGCAAAGCATTGGATGTTACAGGACCTGTGGTTTGTATCAGTTTCAGAAACAGAGTAGAACTAGATATGGTCTGTGTGTGGAGGAAACACAGTTCTTTTGTTCTGAGCACACTCACGTTTCCCTCTGTATTAGAGACTCTAGAAAGCAAGAGCGTGCTTCTTGCTCTAAAGCAGAGTGTGTTTCATGGATGAGAACTGTGCCGTGTGTTTCCCTTCAGAAACGGAGTTTAATGCCAGGCTCTGAGTCTTTCTTCAAGCAAGACTTCGTTTCATGGAAACGCAGTCACTTATCACCTCAAACGAAGCAACATTGTTCACGAAGCCCACACGTTTCTCGCACTTAACTGAAAAGCATTGGATGTTAGAGGACCTGTGGTTTGTATCAGTTTCAGAAACAGAGTTGAACTAGATATGGTCCGTGTGTAGGAAACACAGTTCTTTTGTTCTGAGCACACTCACATTTCCCTCTGTATTAGAGACTCTAGAAAGCAAGTGTGTGCTTCTTGCTCTAAAGCAGAGTGTGTTTCATGGAAGAGAACTGTGCCGTGTGTTTCCCTTCAGAAACGGAGTTAAATGCCAGTCGTGTGTCTTCCTACAAGCAAGACTTCGTTTAAGGTAAACGCACTCACTTTTCAGCTAAAACGAAGCTACATTGTTCACGAAGCTCACACGTTTCTCCCTCTTAACTGAAAAGCATTGGATGTTAGAGGACCTGCGGTTTGTATCAGTTTCAGAAACAGAGTTGACCTAGATATGGTCTGTGTGTGTAGTAAACACAGTTCTTTTGTTCTCAGCACTCTCACATTTCGCTCTGTATTAGAGACTCTAGAAAGCAAGAGCGTGCTTCTTGCTCTAAAGCAGAGTGTGTTTCATGGATGAGAACTGTTCCTTGTGTTTCCCTTCAGAAACGGAGTAAAATGCCAGGCTCTGTGTCTTTCTTTAAGCAAGACTTCGTTTCATGTAAACGCAGTCACTTTTCAGCTCAAACGAAGCTACATTGTTCACGAATCTCACACGTTTCTCCATCTTAACTGCAAAGCATTGGATGTTACAGGACCTGTGTTTGTATCAGTTTCAGAAACAGAGTAGAACTAGATATGGTCTGTGTGTGGAGGAAACACAGTTCTTTTGTTCTGAGCACACTCACGTTTACCTCTGTATTAGAGACTCTAGAAAGCAAGAGCGTGCTTCTTGCTCTAAAGCAGAGTGTGTTTCATGGAAAAGAACTGTGCCGTGTGTTTCCCTTCAGAAATGGAGTTAAATGCCAGGCGTGTGTCTTCCTACAAGCAAGACTTCGTTTATGGTAAACGCAGTCACTTTTCAGCTAAAACGAAGCTACATTGTTCACAAAGCTCACATGTTTCTCGCTCTTAACTGAAAAGCATTGGATGTTGGAGGACCTGTGGTTTGTATCAGTTTCAGAAACAGAGTTAAACTAGATATGGTCCGCGTGTAGGAAACACAGTTCTTTTGTTCTGAGCACACTCACGTTTCCCTCTGTATTAGAGACTCTAGAAAGCAAGAGCGTGCTTCTTGCTCTAAAGCAGAGTGTGTTTCATGGATGAGAACTGTGCAGTGTGTTTCCTTTCAGAAACGGAGTTAAATGCCAGGCGTGTGTCTTCCTACAAGCAAGACTTCGTTTCAGGTAAACGCAGTCACTTTTGACCTCAAACGAAGCTACATTGTTCACAAAGCCCACACGTTTCTCGCTCTTAACTGAAAAGAATTGGATGTTAGAGGACCTGTGGTTTGTATCAGTTTCAGAAACAGAGTTGAACTAGATAGGGACCGTGTGTAGGAAACACAGTTCTTTTGTTCAGAGCACACTCACGTTTCCCTCTGTATTAGAGACTCTAGAAAGCAAGTGCGTGCTTCTTGCTCTAAAGCAGAGTGTGTTTCATGGAAGAGAACTGTGCCGTGTGTTTCCCTTCAGAAACGGAGTTAAATGCCAGGCTTGTGTCTTTCTTCAAGCAAGACTTCGTTTCATGTAAACGCAGTCACTTTTCAGCTCAAACGAAGCTACATTGTTCACAAAGCTCACACGTTTCTGCCTCTTAACTGAAAAGCATTGCATGTTAGAGGACCTGTGATTTGTATCATTTTCAGAAACAGAGTTGAACTAGATATGGTCCGTGTGTGTAGGAAACACAGTTCTTTTGTTCTGAGCACACTCACGTTTCCCTCTGTATTAGAGACTCTAGAAAGCAAGAGCGTGCTTCTTGCTCTAAAGCAGAGTGTGTTTCATGGATGAGAACTGTGCCGTGTGTTTCCCTTCAGAAACGGAGTTTAATGCCAGGCTCTGAGTCTTTCTTCAAGCAAGACTTCGTTTCATGGAAACGCAGTCACTTATCACCTCAAACGAAGCAACATTGTTCACGAAGCCCACACGTTTCTCGCACTTAACTGAAAAGCATTGGATGTTAGAGGACCTGTGGTTTGTATCAGTTACAGAAACAGAGTTGAACTAGATATGGTCCGTGTGTAGGAAACACAGTTCTTTTGTTCTGAGCACACTCACATTTCACTCTGTATTAGAGACTCTAGAAAGCAAGTGCGTGCTTCTTGCTCTAAAGCAGAGTGTGTTTCATGGAAGAGAACTGTGCCGTGTGTTTCCCTTCAGAAACGGAGTTAAATGCCAGGCGTGTGTCTTCCTACAAGCAAGACTTCGTTTAAGGTAAACGCAGTCACTTTTCAGCTCAAACGAAGCTACATTGTTCACGAATCTCACACGTTTCTCCATCTTAACTGCAAAGCATTGGATGTTAGAGGACCTGTGGTTTGTATCAGTTTCAGAAACAGAGTAGAACTAGATATGGTTTGTGTGTGGAGGAAATACAGTTCTTTTGTTCTGAGCACACTCACGTTTCCCTCTGTATTAGAGATTCTAGAAAGCAAGAGCGTGCTTCTTGCTCTAAAGCAGAGTATGTTTCATGGAAGAGAACTGTGCCGTGTGTTTCCCTTCAGAAATGGAGTTAAACGCCAGGCGTGTGTCTTCCTACAAGCAAGACTTCGTTTAAGGTAAACGCAGTCACTTTTCAGCTAAAACGAAGCTACATTGTTCACGAAGCTCACACGTTTCTCCCTCTTAACTGAAAAGCATTGGATGTTAGAGGACCTGCGGTTTGTATCAGTTTCAGAAACAGAGTTGACCTAGATATGGTCTGTGTGTATAGTAAACACAGTTCTTTTGTTCTCAGCACTCTCACGTTTCGCTCTGTATTAGAGACTCTAGAAAGCAAGAGCGTGCTTCTTGCTCTAAAGCAGAGTGTGTTTCATGGATGAGAACTGTGCCTTGTGTTTCCCTTCAGAAACGGAGTAAAATGCCAGGCTCTGTGTCTTTCTTCAAGCAAGACTTCGTTTCATGTAAACGCAGTCACTTTTCAGCTCAAATGAAGCTACATTGTTCACGAATCTTACACGTTTCTCCATCTTAACTGCAAAGCATTGGATGTTAGAGGACCTGTGGTTTGTATCAGTTTCAGAAACAGAGTTGAACTAGATATGGTCTCTGTGTGTAGGAAACACAGTTCTTTTGTTCTGAACAAACTCACGTTTCCCTCTGTATTAGAGACTCTAGAAAGCAAGAGCGTGCTTCTTGCTCTAAAGCAGAATGTGTTTCATGGATGAAGACTGTGCCCTGTGTTTCCCTTCAGAAACTGTGTTAAATCCCAGAAGCGTGTCTTCCTACAAGCAAGACTTCGTTTCAGGTAAACGCAGTCACTTTTCACCTCAAACGAAGCTACATTGTTCACAAAGCTCACACATTTCTCCCTCTTAACTGAAAAGCATTGGATGTTAGACGACCTGTGGTTTGTATCAGTTTCAGAAACAGAGTTAAACTAGATAGGGTAAGCGTGTAGGAAACACAGTTCTTTTGTTCTGAGCACACTCACGTTTCCCTCTGTATTAGAGACTCTAGAAAGCAAGAGCGTGCTTCTTGCTCTAAAGCAGAGTGTGTTTCATGGATGAGAAATGTGTCGTGTGTTTCCTTTCAGAAACGGAGTTAAATGCCAGGCGTGTCTCTTCCTACAAGCAAGACTTCGTTTCAGGTAAACGCAGTCACTTTTGAGCTCAAACGAAGCTACATTGTTCACAAACCTCACACGTTTCTCGCTCTTAACTGAAAAGAATTGGATGTTAGAGGACCTGTGGTTTGTATCAGTTTCAAAAACAGAGTTGAACTAGATAGGGTCCATGTGTGTAGGAAACACAATTCTTTTGTTCTGAGCACACTCATGTTTCCCTCTGTATTAGAGACTCTACAAAGCAAGAGCATGCTTCTTGCTCTAAAGCAGAGTGTGTTTCATGGATGAGAACTGAGCCGTGTGTTTCCCTTCAGAAACGGAGTTAAATGCCAGGCTCTGTGTCTTTCTTCGAGCAAGACTTCGTTTCAGGTAAACGCAGTCACTTTTCAGCTCAAACGAAGCAACATTGTTCACGAAGCCCACACGTTTCTCGCTCTTAACTGAAAAGCATTGGATGTTAGAGGACCTGTGGTTTGTATCAGTTTCAGAAACAGAGTTGAACTAGATATGGTCCATGTGTACGAAACACAGTTCTTTTGTTCTGAGCACACTCACGTTTCACTCTGTATTAGAGACTCGAGAAAGCAAGAGCGTGCTTCTTGCTCTAAAGCAGAGTGTGTTTCATGTATGAGAACTGTGACGTGTGTTTCCCTTCAGAAACGGAGTTAAATGCCAGGAGTGTGTCTTCCTACAAGCAAGACTTCGTTTAAGGTAAACGCAGTCACTTTTCAGCTCAAACGAAGCTACATTGTTCACAAAGCTCACACATTTCTCCCTCTTAACTGAAAAGCATTGGATGTTAGACGACCTGTGGTTTGTATCAGTTTCAGAAACAGAGTTGAACTAGATATGGTCCGTGTGTAGGAAACACAGTTCTTTTGTTCTGAGCACACTCACGTTTCCCTCTGTATTAGAGACTCTAGAAAGCAAAAGCATGCTTTTTGCTCTAAAGCTGAACGTGTTTCATGGATGAGAACTGTGCCGTGTGTTTCCCTTCAGAAACGGAGTTAATGCCAGAAGTGTGTCTTCCTACAAGCAAGACTTCGTTTCAGGTAAACGCAGTCACTTTTCAGCTCAAACGAAGCTACATTGTTCACGAATCTCACACGTTTCTCCATCTTAACTGCAAAGCATTGGATGTTAGAGGACCTGTGGTTTGTATCAGTTTCAGAAACAGAGTAGAACTAGATATGGTCTGTGTGTGGAGGAAACACAGTTCTTTTGTTCTGAGCACACTCACGTTTCCCTCTGTATTAGAGACTCTAGAAAGCAAGAGCGTGCTTCTTGCTCTAAAGCAGAGTGTGTTTCATGGAAGAGAACTGTGCCGTGTGTTTCCCTTCAGAAATGGAGTTTAATGCCAGGCTCTGAGTCTTTCTTCAAGCAAGACTTCGTTTCATGGAAACGCAGTCACTTATCACCTCAAACGAAGCAACATTGTTCACAAAGCCCACACGTTTCTCGCACTTAACTGAAAAGCATTGGATGTTAGAGGACCTGTGGTTTGTATCAGTTTCAGAAACAGAGTTGAACTAGATATGGTCCGTGTGTAGGATACACAGTTCTTTTGTTCTGAGCACATTCACATTTCACTCTGTATTAGAGACTCTAGAAAGCAAGTGCGTGCTTCTTGCTCTAAAGCAGAGTGTGTTTCATGGAAGAGAACTGTGCCGTGTGTTTCCCTTCAGATACGGAGTTAAATGC
>CATKUP010000983.1:0-25000 GCA_949786385.1 Onychomys leucogaster
CACAGCAGAGTTCTCTTCCATGGATCACACTCTGCTTTAAAGCAAGAAGCACGCTTTTGCTTTCTAGATTCTCTAATACAACAGCAAACATGAGTGTGCTAAGAACAAATGACCGGTGTTTACTACACATAAGGACCATATGTATTCCAACTCTGCTTCTGAAACTGATACAAAGCACTGGTCCTATAACATCCGATGCTTGTCAGTTAAGATGAGAAACGTGTGAGCTTCGTGAAAGATGTAGTTCGTTTGAGCTGAAAAGTGACCGCCCTTCCCTGAAACGAAGTCTTGCATGTTGTAAGACAGAGAGCCTGGGATTTAACTCCATTTCTGAAGGGAAACACACAGCATAGTTCTCATCCATGGATCACACACTGCTTCAGAGCAAGAAGAACACTCTTGCTTTCTAGATTCTCTAATACAGCAAGAAACGTAGTTGTGCTCAGAAAAAAAGAACTGTGTTTCCGACACATACGGACCATATCTAGTCCAACTCTGCTTGTGAAACTGAAACAAACCACAGGTCCACTAACATCCAGTGCTTGTCAGTTAATATGATAAACTTGGGAGCTTCGTGAACAATGTAGTTCGTTTGAGCTGTAAAGTAACTGCCTTTACCTGATTCGAAGTCTTGCTTGTAGGAAGACTCAGAGCCTGGGATTTAAATCCAGTTCGAAGGGAAACACAAAGCATAGTTCTCATCCATGGATCACACTCTGCTTCAGAGCAAGAAGCACGCTCTTGCTTTCTAGATTCTCTAATACAGAAGGAAACGTGAGTGTGCTGAGAACAAAAGTACGGTGTTTCCTACACATACGGACCATATCTAGTCCAACTCTGCTTCTGAAACTGATACAAAGCAATGGTCCTCTAACATCCAATGCTTGTCAGTTAAGATGAGAAACGTGTTAGCTTCGTGAACGATGTAGTTCGTTTGAGCTGAAAAGTGACTGCCCTTCCCTGAAACGAAGTCTTGCATGTTGGAAGACACAGAGCCTGGGATTTAACTCCATTTCTGAAGGGAAACACACAGCATAGTTCTCATCCATGGATCACACTCTGCTTCAGAGCAAGAAGCACGCTCTTGCTTTCTAGATTCTCTAATACAGCAGAAAACGTGATTGTGCTAAGCACAAATGAACGGTGTTTCCTACACATACGGACCATATCTAGTCCAACTCTGCTTCTGAAACTGATACAAAGCACTGGTCCTCTAACATCCAATGCTTGTCAGTTAAAAGGAGAAACGTGTGAGCTTCGTGAACGATGTAGTTCGTTTGAGCTGAAAAGTGACTGCCCTTACTTGAAAGGAATTCTTGCTTGTAGGAAGACAAAGAGCATGGAATTTAACTCCATTTCTGAAGGAAAACACACAACAGAGTTCTCATATATAGATCACACTCTGCTTTAGAGCAAGAAGCACACTCTTGCTTTCCAGAGTCACTAAGACAGCAGGAAACCTGAGTGTGATGAGAACAAAAGAACGGTGTATCCTACACATACGGACCATATCTAGTTCAACTCTGCTTCTGACACTGATACAAAGCACTGGTCCTCTAAAATCCAATGCTTGTCAGTCAAGATGAGAAACGTGTGAGCTTCGTGAACGATGTAGTTCGTTTGAGCTGAAAAGTGACTGCCCTTACCTGAAACGAAGTCTTGCATGTTGTAAGACCCAGAGCCTGGGATTTAACTCCACTTCAGAAGGGAAACACAGAGCATAGTTCTCATCCATGGATCACACTCTGCTTCAGAGCAAGAAGCACACTCTTGCTTTCTAGATTCTCTAATACAACAGGAAACGTGGTTGTGCTCAGAACAAAAGAACTGTGATTTCAACACATACTGACCATATCTAGTCCAACTCTGCTTGTGAAACTGAAACAAACCACAGGTCCACTAACATCCAGTGCTTGTCAGTTAAGATGATAAACTTGTGAGCTTCGTGAACTATGTAGTTGGTTTGAGCTGTAAAGTAGCTAACCTTACCTGAAACGAATTCTTGTTTGTAGGAAGACTCAGAGCCTGGGATTTAACTCCATTTCTGAAGGGAAACACACAGCAGAGTTCTCATCCATTTATCACACTCTGCTTTAGAGCAAGAAGCATGCTCTACCTTTCTAGAGTCTCTAAGACAGCAGGAAACATGAATGTGCTGAGAACAAAGAACGTTGTTTCCTGCACATACGGACCATATCTAGTTCAACTCTCCTTCTGAAACTAATACAAAGCACTGGTCCTCTAACATCTAATGCTTGTCAGTTAAGATGAGTAACGTGTTACCTTCGTGAACGATGTAGTTCGTTTGAGCCGAAAAGTGACTGCCCTTCCCTGAAATGAAGTCTTGCATGTTGGAAGACACAGAGCCTGGGATTGAACTCCATTTCTGAAGGGAAACCCACAGCAGAGTTCTCTTTCATGGATCACACTCTTCTTTAGAGCAAGAAGCACGCTCTTGTTTTGTAGATTCTCTAATACAGCAGCAAACGTGAGTGTGCTAAGAACAAATGAACGGTGTTTCCTACACATATGGACCATATCTATTCCAACTCTGCTTCTGAAACCGATAAAAAGCACTGGTCCTATACCATCCGATGCTTGTCAGTTAAGATGAGAAACGTGTGAGCTTCTTGAACGATGTAGTTCGTTTGAGCTGTAAAGAAACAGCCCTCCTGAAATGAAGTGTTGCTTGTAGGAAGACACAGAGCCTGGAATTTAACTCCATTTCAGAAGTGAAACACACAGCAGAGTTCTCATCCATTGATCACACTCTGCTTTAGAGCAAGAAGCACGCTCTAGCTTTCTAGAGTCCCTAAGACAGCAGGAAACGTGAGTGTGCTGAGAACAAAAGAACGGTGTTTCCTACACATACGGACCATTTCTAGTCCATCTCTGCTTCTGAAACTGAGACAAAGCACTGGTCCTCTAACATCCAATGCTTGTCAGTTGAGATGAGAAACGTGTTAGCTTCGTGAACAATGTAGTTCGTTTGAGCTGAAAAGTGACTGCCCTTACCTGAAACGAAGTCTTGAGTGTTGGAAGACACAGAGCCTGGGATTTAACTCCATTTCTGAAAGGAAACACACAGCAGAGTTCTCATCCATTGATCACACTCAGCTTTAAAGCAGAAAGGACGCTCTTGCTTTCTAGAGTCTCTGAGACAGCAGGAAACATGAGTGTGCTGAGAGCAAAAGAACGGTGTTTCTTACAAATTCGGACCTTATTGAGTCCAACTCTGCCTCTGAAATTGATACAAAGCACAGGTCCTCCAGCATCCAATGCTTGTCATTTAAGATGGGAAACGTGTGAGCTTCGGGAACGATGTAGTTCGTTTGAGCTGTAAAGTAACTGTCCTTACCTGAAACGAAGTCATTTTGTAGGATTACTCAGAGCCTGGTATTTAACTCCATTTCTGAATGAAACACACAGCAGAGTTCTCATCCATTGATCACACTCTGCTTTAGAGCAAGAAGCACACTCTAGCTTTCTAGAGTCTCTAAGACAGCAGGAAACGTGAGTGTGCTGAGAACAAAAGAACGGTGTTTCCTACACATATGGACCATATCTAGTCCAACTCTGCTTCTGAAACTGATACAAAACACTGGTCCTGTAACATCCAATGCTTGTCAGTTAAGATGAGAAACGTGATAGCTTCGTGAACGATGTAGTTCGTTTGAGCTGAAAAGTGACTGCCCTTCCCTGAAACGAAGTCTTGCATGTTGGAAGCCACAGAGCCTGGGATTTAACTCCATTTCTGAAGGGAAACACACAGCAGAGTTCTCATATATAGATCACACTCTGCCTTAGAGCAAGAAGCAGGCTCTTGCTTTCTAGAGTCTCTAAGACAGCAGGAAACATGAGTGTGCTGAGAACACAAGAACGGTGTTTCTTACACATTCGGACCATATCGAGTCCAATTCTGCCTCTGAAATTGACAAAAAGCACAAGTCCTCCAGCATCCAATGCTTGTCATTTAAGATGAGAAACGTGTGAGCTTCGGGAATGATGTAGTTCGTTTGAGCTGTAAAGTAACTTCCCTTCCCTTAAACGAAGTCTTGTTTGTAGGAAGACTCAGAGCCTGGGATTTAACTCCATTTCTGAAGGGAAACACACAGCAGAGTGCTCAACCATTGATCACACTCTGCTTTAGAGCAAGAAGCACGCTCTAGCTTTCTAGAGTCCCTAAGACAGCAGGAAACATGAGTGTGCTGAGAACAAATTACGGTGTTTCTTACACATTCGGACCATATCGAGTCCAACTCTGCCTCTGAAATTGATACAAAGCACAGTTCCTCCAGGATCCAATGCTTGTCATTTAAGATGAGAAACGTGTGAGCTTCGTGAACGATGTACTTCGTGTGAGCTGAAAAGTGACTGCCCTTACTTGAAAGGAATTCTTTCTTGTAGGAAGACACAGAGCCTGGAATTTAACTCCATTTCTGAAGTGAAACACACAGCAGAGTTCTCATCAATTGATCACACTCTGCTTTAGAGCAAGAAGCACGCTCTAGCTTTCTAGAGTCCCAAAGACAGCAGGAAACTTGAGTGTGCGGAGAACAAAAGAACGGTGTTTCCTACACATATGGATCATATCTAGTCCAACTCTGCCTCAGAAATTGATACAAAGCACAGGTCCTCCAGCATCCAATACTTGTCATTTAAGATGAGAAACGTGTGAGCTTCGGGAACGATGTAGTTCGTTTGAGCTGTAAAGTAACTGCCCTTACCTGAAACGAAGTCTTTATTGTAGGAAGACTCAGAGCCTGGGATTTAACTCCATTTCTGAATGAAACACACAGCAAAGTTCTCATCCATTGATCACACTCTGCTTTAGAGCAAGAAGCACGTGCTATCTTTCTAGAGTCTCTAAGACAGCAGGAAACGTGAGTGTGCTGAGAACAAAAGAACGGTGTTTCCTACACATTTGGACCATATCTAGTCCAACTCTGCTTCTGAAACTGATACAAAGCACTGGTCCTATAATATCCGATACTTGTCAGTTAAGATGAGAAACGTGTGAGCTTCATGAATGATGTAGTTCGTTTGAGCTGTAAAGTAACAGCCCACCTGAAACGAAGTGTTGCTTGTAGGAAGACTCAGAGCCTGGGGTTTAAGTCAATTTCTGAAGGGAAACACACATCTGAGTTGTCATATATAGATCACACTCTGCTTTTGAGCAAGAAGCACGCTCTTGCTTTCTAGAATCTCTAAGACAGCAGGAAACATGAGTGTGCTGAGAGCAAAAGAACGGTGTTTCTTACACATTTGGACCATATCGAGTCCAACTCTGCCTCTGAAATTGATACAAAGCACAGGTCCTCCAGGATCCAATGCTTGTCATTTAAGATGAGAAACTTGTGAGCTTCGTGAATGATGTAGTTCGTTTGAGCTGTAAAGTAACTGCCCTTCCCTGAAACGAAGTCTTCTTTGTAGGAAAACTCAGAGCCTGGGAATTAACTCCATTTCTGAAGGGAAACACACAGCATAGTTCTCATCCATGGATCACAATCTGCTTCAGAGCAAGAAGCACTCTCTTGTTTCTAGATTCTCTAATAGAGCAGGAAACGTGGTTTTGCTCAGACCAAAAGAACTGTGTTTCCTACACATAAGGACCATATCTAGTTGAACTCTGCCTCTGAAATTGATACAAAGCACAGGTCCTCTATCATCCGATGCTTGTCATTTAAGATGAGAAACGTGTGAGCTTCGTGAACGATGTAGTTCGTTTGAGCTATAATGTAACGGCCCTTACCTGATTCGAAGTCTTGCTTGTAGGAAGACACAGAGGCTGGAATTTAACTCCATTTCTGAAGGGAAACACACAGCAGAGTGCTCATCAATTGATCACACTCTGCTTTAGAGCAAGAAGCACGCTCTAGCTTTCTAGAGTCCCTAGGACAGCAGGAAACATGAGTGTGCTGAGAACAAATTACGGTGTTTCTTACACATTCGGACCATATCGAGTCCAACTCTGCCTCTGAAATTGATACAAAGCACAGTTCCTCCAGGATCCAATGCTTGTCATTTAAGATGAGAAACCTGTGAGCTTTGTGAACGATGTACTTCGTGTGAGCTGAAAAGTGACTGCCCTTCCTTGAAAGGAATTCTTTCTTGTAGGAAGACACAGAGCCTGGAATTTAACTCCATTTCTGAAGTGAAACACACAGCAGAGTTCTCATCCATTGATCACACTCTGCTTTAGAGCAAGAAGCACGCTCTAGCTTTCTAGAGTCCCTAAGACAGCAGGAAACTTGAGTGTGCTGAGAACAAAAGAACGGTGTTTCCTACACATACGGACCATATCTAGTCCATCTCTGCTTCTGAAACTGAGACAAAGCACTGGTCCTCTAACATCCAATGCTTGTCAGTTAAGATGAGAAACGTGTTAGCTTCATGAACGATGTAGTTCGTTTTAGCTGAAAAGTGACTGCACTTACCTGAAACTAAGTATTGAGTGTTGGAAGACACAGATCCTGGGATTTAACTCCATTTCTGAAGGGAAACACACAGCATAGTTCTCATCCATGGATCACACTCTACTTCAGATCAAGAAGCACGCTCTTGCTTTCTAGATTCTCTAATTCAGTAGGAAACGGGGTTGTGCTCAGAAATAAAGAACTGTGTTTCCTACACATACGGACCATATCTAGTCCAACTTTGCTTATGGAACTGAAATTAACCACAGGTCCACTAACATCCAATGCTTGTCAGTTAAGATGAGAAACGTGTGAGATTTATGAACGATGTAGTTCGTTTGAGCTGAAAAGTGACTGCCCTCCTGAAATGAAGTGTTGCTTGTTGGAAGACACAGAGCCTGAGATTTAACTCCATTGCTGAAGGGAAACACACAGCAGATTTCTCTTCCATGGATCACACTCTGCTTAAGAGCAAGAAGCATGCTCTTGCTTTCTAGATTCTCTAATACGCAGCAAACGTGAGTGTGCTAAGAACAAATGAACGGTGTTTCCTATACATACTGACCATGTCTATTCCAACTCTGCCTCTGAAATTGATACAAAGCACAGGTCCTCCAGCTTCCAATGCTTGTCATTTAAGATTAGAAATGTGTGAGCTTCGGGAACGATGTAGTTCGTTTGAGCTGTAAAGTAACTCCCCTTACCTGAAACGAAGTATTTTTTGTAGGAAGACTCAGAGCCTGGGATTTAACTCCATTTCTGAAGGGAAACACACAGCAGAGTTCTCATCCATGGATCACACTCTGCTTCAGAGCAAGAAGCAAGCTGTTGCTTTCTAGATTCTCTAATACAGCAGGAAACGTGGTTGTGTTCAGAAAAAAAGATCTGTCTTTCCTAAACATACGGACCATATCTAGTCCAACTCTGCTTGTGGAACTGAAACAAAGCACAGGTCCACTAACATCCAATGCTTGTCAGTGAAGATGAGAAACGTGTAAGCTTTGTGAACGATGTAGTTCGTTTGAGCTTTAAAGTAACTGCCCTTACCTGAAAAGAAGTCTTGCTTGTAGGAAGGCTCAGAGCCTGGGATTTAACTCCATTTCTGAAGGGAAACACACAGCAGAGTTCTCATCCATTGAACACACTCAGCTTTAAAGCAAGAAGGACGCTCTTGCTTTCTAGAGTCTCTAAGACAGGAGGAAACAAGGGTGTGCTGAGAGGAAAAGAACGGTGTTTCTTACAAATTCGGACCATATTGAGTCCAACTCTGCCTCTGAAATTGATACAAAGCACAGGTCCTCCAGCATTCAATGCTTGTCATTTAAGATGAGAAACGTGTGAGCTTCGGGAACGATGTAGTTCGTTTGAGCTGTAAAGTAACTGCCCTTACCTGAAACGAAGTTTTTTTGTAGGAAGACTCAGAGCCTGGGATTTAACTCCTATTCTGAAGTGAAAAACACAGCAGAGTTCTCATCCATTGATCACACTCTGCTTTAGAGCAAGAAGCATGCTCTAGCTTTCTAGAGTCTCTAAGACATCAGTAAACGTGAGTGTGCTGATTACAAACGAACGGTGTTTCCTACACATACGGACCATATCTAGTCCAACTCTGCTTCTGAAACTGATACAAAGCACTGGTCCCCTAACATCCAATGCATGTCAGTTAAGATGACAAACGTGTTAGCTTCGTGAACGATGTAGTTCGTTTGAGCTTTAAAGTAACTGCCCTTACCTGAAACGAAGTCTTGTTTGTAGGAAGACTCAGAGCCTGGGATTTAACTCCATTTCCTAAGGGAAACACACAGCAGAGTTCTCATCCATTGATCATACTCAGCTTTAAAGCTGGAAGGACGCTCTTGCTTTCTAGAGTCTCTTAGACAGCAGGAAACATGAGTGTGCGGAGAGCAAAAGAACGGTGTTTCTTACAAATTCGGAACTTATTGAGTCCAACTCTGCCTCAGAAATTGATACAAAGCACAGGACCTCCAGGTTCCAATGTTTGTCATTTAAGATGAGAAACGTGTGAGCTTCGGGAACGATGTAGTTCGTTTGAGCTGTAAAGTAACTGCCCTTCCCTGAAACGCAGTCTTGTTTGTAGGAGGACTCAGAGCCTGGGATTTAACTCGATTTCTGAAGTGAAACACACAGCAGAGTTCTCATCCATTGATCACACTCTGCTTTAGAGCTAGAAGCACGCTCTAGCTTTCCAGAGTCTCTAAGACAGCAAGAAACGTGAGTGTGCTGAGAACAAAAGAACGGTGTTTCCTACACATATGGACCATATCTAGTCCAACTCTGCCTCTGAAATTGATACAAAGCACAGGTCCTCCAGCATCCAATACTTGTCATTTAAGATGAGAAACGTGTTAGCTTCGGGAACGATGTAGTTCGTTTGAGCTGTAAAGTAACTGCCCTTACCTGAAACGAAGTCTTTTTTGTAGGAAGACTCAGAGCCTGGGATTTAACTCAATTTCTGAAGTGAAACACACAGCAGAGTTCTCATCCATTGATCACACTCTGCTTTAGAGCAAGAATCACGTGCTAGCTTTCTAGAGTCTCTAAGACAGCAGGAAACGTGAGTGTGCTGAGAACAAAAGAACGGTGTTTCCTACACATATGGACCATATCTAGTCCAACTCTGCTTCTGAAACTGATACAAAGCACTGGTCCTCTAACATCCAATGCTTTTCAGTTAAGATGAGAAACGTGTTAGCTTCGTGAACGATGTAGTTCGTTTGAGCTGAAAAGTGACTGCCCTTCCCTGAAACGAAGTCTTGCATGTTGGAAGACACAGAGCCTGGGATTTAACTCCATTTCGGAAGGGAAACACACAGCAGAGTTCTCTTCCACGGATCACACTCTGCTTTAGAGCAAGAAGCACGCTCTTGCTTTCTAGATTCTCTAGTACAGCAGCAAACGTGATTGTGCTAAGAACAAATGAACGGTGTTTCCTACACATACGGACCATATCTATTCCAACTCTGCTTCTGAAAGTGATATAAAGCACTGGTCCTATAATATCTGATGCTTGTCAGTTAAGATGAGAAACGTGTGAGGTTCGTGAACGATGTAGTTCGTTTGAGCTGTAAAGTAACAGCCCTCCTGAAAGGAAGTGTTGCTTGTAGGAAGACTCAGAGCATGGGATTTAACTCCATTTCTGAAGGGAAACACACAGCAGAGTTCTCATATATAGATCACACTCTGCTTTAGAGCAAGAAGCATGCTCTTGCTTTCTAGAGTCTCTAAGACAGCAGGAAACATGAGTGTGCTGAGAACACAAGAACGGTGATTCTTACACATTCGGACCATATCGAGTCCAATTCTGCCTCTGAAATTGACAAAAAGCACAGGTCCTCCAGCATCCAATGCTTGTCATTTAAGTTGAGAAATGTGTGAGCTTCGTGAAGGATGTAGTTCCTTTGAGCTGAAAAGTGACTGCCCTTACTTTAAAGGAATTCTTGCTTGTAGGAAGACACAGAGCCTGGGAATTAACTCCTATTCTGAAGTGAAAAACACAGCAAAGTTCTCATCCATTGATCACACTCTGCTTTAGAGCAAGAAGCACGCTCTAGCTTTCTAGAGTCTCTAAGACAGCAGGAAAGGTGAGTGTGCTGAGAACAAAAGAACGGTGTTTCCTACACATACGGACCATATCTAGTCCAACTCTGCTTCTGAAACTGATACAAAGCACTGGTCCTCTAACATCCAATGCTTGTCAGTTAAGATGAGAAACGTGTTAGCTTCGTGAACGATGTAGTTCGTTTGAGCTGAAAAGCGACTGCCCTTACCTAAAACGAAGTCTTGAGTGTTGGAAGGCATAGAGCCTGGGATTTAACTCCATTTCTGAAGGGAAACACACAGCATAGTTCTCATCCATGGATCACACTCTGCTTCAGAGCAAGAAGCAAGCTCTTGCTTTCTAGATTCTCTAATACAGCAGGAAATGTGGTTGTGTTAAGAAAAAAAGAACTGTGTTTCCTACACATACGGACCATATCTAGTCCAACTCTGCTTGTGGAACTGAAACAAAGCACAGGTCCACTAACATCCAATGCTTGTCAGTGAAGATGAGAAACGTGTGAGCTTTGTGATCGATGTAGTTCGTTTGAGCTTTAAAGTAACTGCCATTACCTGAAACGAAGTCTTGTATGTAGGAAGACTCAGAGCCTGGGATTTAACTCCATTTCTGAAGAGAAACACAGCAGAGTTCTCATCCATTGATCACACTCAGCTTTAAAGCAAGAAGGACGCTCTTGCTTTCTAGAGTCTCTAAGACAGCAGGAAACATGAGTGTGCTGAGAGCAAAAGAACGGTGTTTCATACAAATTCGGACCTTATTGAGTTCAACTCTGCCTCTGAAATTGATACAAAGCACAGGTCCTCCAGCATCCAATGCTTGTCATTTAAGATGAGAAACGTGTAAGCTTCGGGAACGATGTAGTTCGTTTGAGCTGTAAAGTAACTGCCCTTACCTGAAACGAAGACTTTTTTGTAGGAAGACTCAGAGCCTGAGATTTAACTCCTATTCTGAAGTGAAAAACACAGCAGAGTTCTCATCCATTAATCACACTCTGCTTTAGAGCAAGAAGCACGCTCTAGCTTTCTAGAGTCTCTAAGAGAGCAGGAAACGTGAGTGTGCTGAGAACAAAAGAACGGTGTTTCCTACACATACGGACCATATCTATTCCAACTCTGCTTCTGAAACTGATACAAAGCACTGGCCCTATAATATCCGATGCCTGTCAGTTAAGAAGAGAAACGTGTGAGCTTCGTGAACGATGTAGTTCGTTTGAGCTGAAAAGTGACTGCCCTTACTTGAAAGGAATTCTTGCTTGTAGGAAGACACAGAGCCTGGAATTTAACTCTATTTCTGAAGTGAAACACACAGCAGAGTTCTCAGATATTCATCACACTCTGCTTTAGAGCAAGAAGCACGCTCTAGCTTTCTAGAGTCCCTAAGACAGCAGGAAACGTGAGTGTGCTGAGAACAAAAGAAGGGTGTTTCCTACACATATTGAAGATTTCTAGTCCATCTCTGGTTCTGAAACTGAGACAAAGCACTGGTCCTCTAACATCCAATGCTTGTCAGTTAAGATGAGAAACGTATTAGCTTCGTGAACGATGTAGTTCGTTTGAGCTGAAAAGTGACTGCCCTTCCCTGAAACGTAGTCTTGCATGTTGGAAGACACAGAGCCTGGGATTTAACTCCATTTCTGAAGGGAAACACACAGCAGAGTTCTCTTCCATGGATCACACTCTGGTTTAAAGCAAGAAGCACGCTCTTGCTCTCTAGATTCTCTAATACAACAGCAAACGTGAGTGTGCTAAGAACAAATGAACGGTGTTTCCTACACATACGGACCATATCTATTCCAACTCTGCTTCTGAAACTGATACAAACCACTGGTCCTATAACATCCGATGCTTGTCAGTTAAGATGAGAAACGTGTGAGCTTCGTGAACGATGTAGATCATTTGAGCTGTAAAGTAACTGCCCTTACCTGAAAGGAAGTGTTGCTTGTAGGAAGACTCAGAGCCTGGGGTTTAACTCCATTTCTGAAGTGAAACACACAGCAGAGTTCTCATATATAGATCACACTCCGCTTTAGAGCAAGAAGCACGCTCTTGCTTTCTAGAGTCTCTAACACAGCAGGAAACATGAGTGTGCTGAGAACACAAGAACGGTGTTTCTTACACATTCGGACTATATCGAGTCCAACTCTGCCTCTGAAATTGATAAAAAGCACAGGTCCTCCAGCATAAAATGCTTGTCATTTAAGATGAGAAACGTGTGAGCTTCGTGAAGGATGTAGTTCGTTTGAGCTGAAAACTGACTGCCCTTACTTGAAAGGAATTCTTGCTTGTAGGAAGACACAGAGCCTGGAATTGAACTCCATTTCTGAAGGGAAACACACAACAGAGTTCTCATCCATTGATCACACAATGCTTTAGAGCAAGAAGCATGCTCTTGCTTTCTAGATTCCCTAAGACAGCAGGAAACATGAGTGTGCTGAGAACAAAAGAACGGTGTTTCTTACACATTCGGACCATATCGAGTCCAACTCTGCCTCTGAAATTGATACAAAGCACAGGTCCTCCAGGATCCAATGCTTGTCATTTAAGATGAGAAACGTGTGAGCTTCGCAAACGATGTAGTTCGTTTGAGCTATAACGTAACTGCCCTTCCCTGAAACGAAGTCTTGTTTGTAGGAAGACTCAGAGCCTGGGATTTAACTCCATTTCTGAAGTGAAACACACAGCAGAGTTCTCATCCATTGATCACACTCTGCTTTAGAGCAAGAAGCACACTCTAGCTTTCTAGAGTCTCTAAGACAGCAGGAAACGTGAGTGTGCTGAGAACAAAAGAACGGTGTTTCCTACACATACGGACCATATCTAGTCCAACTCTGCCTCTGAAATTGATACAAAGCACAGGTCCTCCAGCATCCAATGCTTGTCATTTAAGATGAGAAACGTGTGAGCTTCGGGAACGATGTTGTTCCTTTGAGCTGTAAAGTAACTGCCCTTACCTGAAACGAAGTGTTGCTTGTAGGAAGACTCAGAGCCTGGGGTTTAACTCCATTTCTGAAGTGAAACACACAGCAGAGTTCTCATATAGAGATCACACTCTGCTTTAGAGCAAGAAGCACGCTCTTGCTTTCTAGAGTCTCTAAGACAGCATGAAACTTGAGTGTGCTGAGAACACAAGAACGGTGTTTCTTACACATTCGGACCATATCGAGTCCAACTCTGCCTCTGAAATTGAAAAAAAGCACAGGTCCTCCAGCATCCAATGCATGTCATTTAAGATGAGAAAAGTGTGAGCTTCGTGAACGATGTAGTTCGTTTGAGCTGAAAACTGACTGCCCTTACTTGAAAGGAATTCTTGCTTGTAGGAAGACACAGAGCCTGGAATTGAACTCCATTTCTGAAGGGAAACACACAACAGAGTTCTCATCCATTGATCACACAATGCTTTAGAGCAAGAAGCATGCTCTTGCTTTCTAGATTCCCTAAGACAGCAGGAAACATGAGTGTGCTGAGAACAAAAGAACGGTGTTTCTTACACATTCGGACCATATCGAGTCCAAATCTGCCTCTGAAATTGAAAAAAAGCACAGGTCCTCCAGCATCCAATGCATGTCATTTAAGATGAGAAAAGTGTGAGCTTCGTGAACGATGTAGTTCATTTGAGCTGAAAAGTGACTGCCCTTACCCGAAAGGAATTCTTGCGTGTAGGAAGACACAGAGGCTGGAGTTTAACTCCATTTCTGAAGTGAAACACACAGCAGAGGTCTCATCCATTGATCACACTCTGCTTTAGAGCAAGAAGCACGCTCTAGCTTTCTAGAGTCCCTAAGACAGCAGGAAACATGAGAGTGCTGAGAACAAAAGAACAGTGTTTCCTACACATACGGACCATATCTAGTCCAACTCTGCTTCTGAAACTGATACAAAGCACTGGTCCTCTAACATCCAATGCTTGTCAGTTAAGATGAGAAACGTGTTAGCTTCGTGAACGATGTAGTTCGTTTGAGCTGAAAAGTGACTGCCCTTCCCTGAAACGAAGTCTTGCATGTTGGAAGACACAGAGCCTGGGATTTAACTCCATTTCTGAAGGGAAACACACAGCAGAGTTCTCTTCCACGGATCACACTCTGCTTTAGAGCCAGAAACACACACTTGCTTCCTAGATTCTCTAATACAACAGCAAACGTGAGTGTGCTAAGAACAAATGAACGGTGTTTCCTACACATACGGACCATATCTATTCCAAATCTGCTTCTGAAACTGATACAAACCACTGGTCCTATAACATCCGATGCTTGTCAGTTAAGATGAGAAACGTGTGAGCTTCGTGAACGATGTAGATCATTTGAGCTGTAAAGTAACTGCCCTTACCTGAAAGGAAGTGTTGCTTGTAGGAAGACTCAGAGCCTGGGGTAACTCCATTTCTGAAGTGAAACACACAGCAGAGTTCTCATATATAGATCACACTCCGCTTTAGAGCAAGAAGCACGCTCTTGCTTTCTAGAGTCTCTAACACAGCAGGAAACATGAGTGTGCTGAGAACACAAGAACGGTGTTTCTTACACATTCGGACAATATCGAGTCCAACTCTGCCTCTGAAATTGATAAAAAGCACAGGTCCTCCAGCATAAAATGCTTGTCATTTAAGATGAGAAACGTGTGAGCTTCGTGAAGGATGTAGTTCGTTTGAGCTGAAAACTGACTGCCCTTACTTGAAAGGAATTCTTGCTTGTAGGAAGACACAGAGCCTGGAATTGAACTCCATTTCTGAAGGGAAACACACAACAGAGTTCTCATCCATTGATCACACAATGCTTTAGAGCAAGAAGCATGCTCTTGCTTTCTAGATTCCCTAAGACAGCAGGAAACATGAGTGTGCTGAGAACAAAAGAACGGTGTTTCTTACACATTCGGACCATATCGAGTCCAACTCTGCCTCTGAAATTGATACAAAGCACAGGTCCTCCAGGATCCAATGCTTGTCATTTAAGATGAGAAACGTGTGAGCTTCGCAAACGATGTAGTTCGTTTGAGCTATAACGTAACTGCCCTTCCCTGAAACGAAGTCTTGTTTGTAGGAAGACTCAGAGCCTGGGATTTAACTCCATTTCTGAAGTGAAACACACAGCAGAGTTCTCATCCATTGATCACACTCTGCTTTAGAGCAAGAAGCACGCTCTAGCTTTCTAGAGTCTCTAAGACAGCAGGAAACGTGAGTGTGCTGAGAACAAAAGAACGGTGTTTCCTACACATACGGACCATATCTAGTCCAACTCTGCCTCTGAAATTGATACAAAGCACAGGTCCTCCAGCATCCAATGCTTGTCATTTAAGATGAGAAACGTGTGAGCTTCGGGAACGATGTTGTTCCTTTGAGCTGTAAAGTAACTGCCCTTACCTGAAACGAAGTGTTGCTTGTAGGAAGACTCAGAGCCTGGGGTTTAACTCCATTTCTGAAGTGAAACACACAGCAGAGTTCTCATATACAGATCACACTCTGCTTTAGAGCAAGAAGCACGCTCTTGCTTTCTAGAGTCTCTAAGACAGCATGAAACTTGAGTGTGCCTAGAACACAAGAACGGTGTTTCTTACACATTCGGACCATATCGAGTCCAACTCTGCCTCTGAAATTGAAAAAAAGCACAGGTCCTCCAGCATCCAATGCATGTCAATTAAGATGAGAAAAGTGTGAGCTTCGTGAACGATGTAGTTCATTTGAGCTGAAAAGTGACTGCCCTTACCCGAAAGGAATTCTTGCGTGTAGGAAGACACAGAGGCTGGAGTTTAACTCCATTTCTGAAGTGAAACACACAGCAGAGGTCTCATCCATTGATCACACTCTGCTTTAGAGCAAGAAGCACGCTCTAGCTTTCTAGAGTCCCTAAGACAGCAGGAAACATGAGAGTGCTGAGAACAAAAGAACAGTGTTTCCTACACATACGGACCATATCTAGTCCAACTCTGCTTCTGAAACTGATACAAAGCAATGGTCCTCTAACATCCAATGCTTGTCAGTTAAGATGAGAAACGTGTTAGCTTCGTGAACGATGTAGTTCGTTTGAGCTGAAAAGTGACTGCCCTTCCCTGAAACGAAGTCTTGCATGTTGGAAGACACAGAGCCTGGGATTTAACTCCATTTCTGAAGGGAAACACACAGCAGAGTTCTCTTCCACGGATCACACTCTGCTTTAGAGCCAGAAGCACACACTTGCTTTCTAGATTCTCTAATACAGCAGGAAACGTGAGTATGCTAAGAACAAATGAACGGTGTTTCCTACACATACGGACCATATCTATTCCAACTCTGCTGCTGAAACTGATAAAAAGCACTGGTCCTATACTATCCGATGCTTGTCAGTTAAGATGAGAAACGTGTGAGGTTCGTGAACGATGTAGTTCATTTGAGCTCTAAGTAACAGCCCTCCTGAAACGAAGTGTTGCTTGTAGGAAGACTCAGAGCATGGGATTTAATCCATTTCTCAAGTGAAACACACAGCAGAGTTCCCATCCATTGATCACACTCTGCTTTAGAGCAAGAAGTATGCTCTTGCTTTCTAGAGTCTCTAAGACAGCAGGAAACATGAGTGTGCTGAGAACACAAGAACGGTGATTCTTACACTTTCGGACCATATCGAGTCCAATTCTGCCTCTGAAATTGACAAAGAGCACAGGTCCTCCGGCATCCAATGCTTGTCATTAGAGTTGAGAAACGTGTGAGCTTCGTGAAGGATGTAGTTCCTTTGAGCTGAAAAGTGACTGCCCTTACTTTAAAGGAATTCTTGCTTGTAGGAAGACACAGAGCCTGGGATTTAACTCCTATTCTGAAGTGAAAAACACAGCAGAGTTCTCATCCATTGATCACACTCTGCTTTAGAGCAAGAAGCACGCTCTAGCTTTCTAGAGTCCCTAAGACTGCAGGAAACGTGAGTGTGCTGAGAACAAAAGAACGGTGTTTCCTACACATATGGAAGATTTCTAGTCCATCTCTGCTTCTGAAACTGAGACAAAGCACTGGTCCTCTAACATCCAATGCTTGTCAGTTAAGATGAGAAACAAGTTAGCTTCATGAACGATGTAGTTCTTTTTAGCTGAAAAGTAACTGCCCTTACCTGAAACGAAGTCTTGTTTGTAGGAAGACTCAGAGCCTGGGATTTAACTCCATTTCTGAAGGGAAACATACAGCAGAGTTCTCATCCATTGATCACACTCAGCTTTAAATCAAGAAGGACGCTCTTGCTTTCTAGAGTCTCTAAGACAGCAGGAAACATGAGTGTGCTGAGAGCAAAAGAACGGTGTTTCTTACAAATTCGGACCTTATTGAGTCCAAATCTGCCTCTGAAATTGATACAAAGCACAGGTCCTCCAGCATCCAATGCTTGTCATTTAAGATGAGAAACGTGTGAGCTTCGGGAACTATGTAGTTCGTTTGAGCTGTAAAGTAACTGCCCTTACCTGAAACGAAGTCTTTTTTGTAGGAAGACTCAGAGCCTGGGATTTAACTCTTATTCTGAAGTGAAAAACACAGCAGAGTTCTCATCCATTGATCACACTCTGCTTTAGAGTAAGAAGCACGCTCTAGCTTTCTAGAGTCTCTAAGACAGCAGGAAACATGACTGTGCTGAGAACAAAAGAACGGTGTTTCCTACACATAGGGACCATATCTAGCCCAACTCTGCTTCTGAAACTGATACAAAGCACTGGTCCTCTAACATCCAATGCTTGTCAGTTAAGATGAGAATCGTGTTAGCTTCGTGAACAATGTAGTTCGTTTGAGCTGTAAAGTAACAGCCCTCCTGAAACGAAGTGTTGTTTGTAGGAAGACTCAGAGCCTGGGATTTAACTCCATTTCTGAAGTGAAAAACACAGCTGAGTTCTAATCCACTGATCACACTCTGCTTTAGAGCAAGAAGCACGCTCTAGCTTTCTAGAGTCTCTAAGACACCAGGAAACGTGAGTGTGCTGAGAACAAAAGAACGGTGTTTCCTACACATAGGGACCATATCTAGTCCAACTCTGCTTCTGAAACTGATACAAAGCAATGGTCCTCTAACATCCAATGCTTGTCAGTTAAGATGAGAAACGTGTTAGCTTCGTGAACGATGTAGTTCGTTTGAGCTGAAAAGTGACTGCCCTTCCCTGAAACGAAGTCTTGCATGTTGGAAGACACAGAGCCTGGGATTTAACTCCATTTCTGAAGGGAAACACACAGCAGAGTTCTCTTCCACGGATCACACTCTGCTTTAGAGCCAGAAGCACACACTTGCTTTCTAGATTCTCTAATACAGCAGGAAACGTGAGTATGCTAAGAACAAATGAACGGTGTTTCCTACACATACGGACCATATCTATTCCAACTCTGCTGCTGAAACTGATAAAAAAGCACTGGTCCTATACTATCCGATGCTTGTCAGTTAAGATGAGAAACGTGTGAGGTTCGTGAACGATGTAGTTCATTTGAGCTCTAAGTAACAGCCCTCCTGAAACGAAGTGTTGCTTGTAGGAAGACTCAGAGCATGGGATTTAATCCATTTCTCAAGTGAAACACACAGCAGAGTTCCCATCCATTGATCACACTCTGCTTTAGAGCAAGAAGTATGCTCTTGCTTTCTAGAGTCTCTAAGACAGCAGGAAACATGAGTGTGCTGAGAACACAAGAACAGTGATTCTTACACTTTCGGACCACATCGAGTCCAATTCTGCCTCTGAAATTGACAAAGAGCACAGGTCCTCCGGCATCCAATGCTTGTCATTAGAGTTGAGAAACGTGTGAGCTTCGTGAAGGATGTAGTTCCTTTGAGCTGAAAAGTGACTGCCCTTACTTTAAAGGAATTCTTGCTTGTAGGAAGACACAGAGCCTGGGATTTAACTCCTATTCTGAAGTGAAAAACACAGCAGAGTTCTCATCCATTGATCACACTCTGCTTTAGAGCAAGAAGCACGCTCTAGCTTTCTAGAGTCCCTAAGACTGCAGGAAACGTGAGTGTGCTGAGAACAAAAGAACGGTGTTTCCTACACATATGGAAGATTTCTAGTCCATCTCTGCTTCTGAAACTGAGACAAAGCACTGGTCCTCTAACATCCAATGCTTGTCAGTTAAGATGAGAAACGTGTTAGCTTCATGAACGATGTAGTTCTTTTTAGCTGAAAAGTAACTGCCCTTACCTGAAACGAAGTCTTGTTTGTAGGAAGACTCAGAGCCTGGGATTTAACTCCATTTCTGAAGGGAAACACACAGCAGAGTTCTCATCCATTGATCACACTCAGCTTTAAATCAAGAAGGACGCTCTTGCTTTCTAGAGTCTCTAAGACAGCAGGAAACATGAGTGTGCTGAGAGCAAAAGAACGGTGTTTCTTACAAATTCGGACCTTATTGAGTCCAACTCTGCCTCTGAAATTGATACAAAGCACAGGTCCTCCAGCATCCAATGCTTGTCATTTAAGATGAGAAACGTGTGAGCTTCGGGAACTATGTAGTTCGTTTGAGCTGTAAAGTAACTGCCCTTACCTGAAACGAAGTCTTTTTTGTAGGAAGACTCAGAGCCTGGGATTTAACTCTTATTCTGAAGTGAAAAACACAGCAGAGTTCTCATCCATTGATCACACTCTGCTTTAGAGTAAGAAGCACGCTCTAGCTTTCTAGAGTCTCTAAGACAGCAGGAAACATGACTGTGCTGAGAACAAAAGAACGGTGTTTCCTACACATAGGGACCATATCTAGCCCAACTCTGCTTCTGAAACTGATACAAAGCACTGGTCCTCTAACATCCAATGCTTGTCAGTTAAGATGAGAATCGTGTTAGCTTCGTGAACAATGTAGTTCGTTTGAGCTGTAAAGTAACAGCCCTCCTGAAACGAAGTGTTGTTTGTAGGAAGACTCAGAGCCTGGGATTTAACTCCATTTCTGAAGTGAAAAACACAGCAGAGTTCTAATCCACTGATCACACTCTGCTTTAGAGCAAGAAGCACGCTCTAGCTTTCTAGAGTCTCTAAGACAGCAGGAAACGTGAGTGTGCTGAGAACAAAAGAATGGTGTTTCCTAGACATACAGACCATATCTTGTCCAACTGTGCTTCTGAAACTGATACAAAGCACTGGTCCTCTAACATCCAATGCTTTTCAGTTTAAGATGAGAAACGTGTTAGCTTCGTGAACGATGTAGTTCTTTTGAGCTGAAAAGTGACTGCCCTTCCCTGAAACGAAGTCTTGCATGTTGGAAGACACAGAGCCTGGGATTTAACTCCATTTCTGAAGGGAAACACACAGCATAGTTCTCTTCCACGGATCACACTCTGCTTTAGAGCCAGAAGCACACTCTTGCTTTCTAGATTCTCTAATACAGCAGGAAACGTGAGTATGCTAAGAACAAATGAACGGTGTTTCCTACACATACGGACCATATCTATTCCAACTCTGCTTCTGAAATAGATAAAAAGCACTGGTCCTATACTATCCGATGCTTGTCAGTTAAGATGAGAAACGTGTGAGGTTCGTGAACGATGTAGTTCGTTTGAGCTGTAAGTAACAGCGCTCCAGAAACGAAGTGTTGCTTGTAGGAAGACTCAGAGCCTGGGATTTAACTCCATTTCTCAAGTGAAACACACAGCAGAGTTCCCATCCATTGATCACACTCTGCTTTAGAGCAAGAAATATGCTCTTGCTTTCTAGAGTCTCTAAGACAGCAGGAAACATGAGTGTGCTGAGAACACAAGAACGGTGATTCTTACACTTTCGGACCATATCGAGTCCAATTCTGCCTCTGAAATTGACAAAAAGCACAGGTCCTCCAGCATCCAATGCTTGTCATTAGAGTTGAGAAACGTGTGAGCTTCGTGAAGGATGTAGTTCCTTTGAGCTGAAAAGTGACTGCCCTTACATGAAACGAAGTCTTGTTTGTAGGAAGAGTCAGTGGGATTTAACTCCATTTCTGAAGGGAAACACAACAGAGTTCTCATCCATTGATCACACTCAGCTTTAAAGCAAGAAGGACGCTCTTGCTTTCTAGGGTCTCTAAGACAGCAGGAAACATGAGTGTGCTGAGAGCAAAAGAACGGTGTTTCATACAAATTCGGACCTTATTGAGTCCAACTCTGCCTCTGAAATTGATACAAAGCACAGGTCCTCCAGCATCCAATGCTTGTCATTTAAGATGAGAAACGTGTAAGCTTCGGGAACGATGTAGTTCGTTTGAGCTGTAAAGTAACTGCCCTTACCTGAAACGAAGACTTTTTTGTAGGAAGACTCAGAGCCTGAGATTTAACTCCTATTCTGAAGTGAAAAACACAGCAGAGTTCTCATCCATTAATCACACTCTGCTTTAGAGCAAGAAGCACGCTCTAGCTCTCTAGAGTCTCTAAGACAGCAGGAAACGTGAGTGTGCTGAGAACAAAAGAACGGTGTTTCCTACACATACGGACCATATCTATTCCAACTCTGCTTCTGAAACTGATACAAAGCACTGGTCCTATAATATCCGATGCCTGTCAGTTAAGAGGAGAAACGTGTGAGCTTCGTGAACGATGTAGTTCGTTTGAGCTGAAAAGTGACTGCCCTTACTTGAAAGGAATTCTTGCTTGTAGGAAGACACAGAGCCTGGAATTTAACTCTATTTCTGAAGTGAAACACACAGCAGAGTTCTCAGATATTCATCACACTCTGCTTTAGAGCAAGAAGCACGCTCTAGCTTTCTAGAGTCTCTAAGACAGCAGGAAACGTGAGTGTGCTGAGAACAAAAGAATGGTGTTTCCTAGACATACGGACCATATCTTGTCCAACTGTGCTTCTGAAACTGATACAAAGCACTGGTCCTCTAACATCCAATGCTTTTCAGTTAAGATGAGAAACGTGTTAGCTTCGTGAACGATGTAGTTCTTTTGAGCTGAAAAGTGACTGCCCTTCCCTGAAACGAAGTCTTGCATGTTGGAAGACACAGAGCCTGGGATTTAACTCCATTTCTGAAGGGAAACACACAGCATAGTTCTCTTCCACGGATCACACTCTGCTTTAGAGCCAGAAGCACACTCTTGCTTTCTAGATTCTCTAATACAGCAGGAAACGTGAGTATGCTAAGAACAAATGAACGGTGTTTCCTACACATACGGACCATATCTATTCCAACTCTGCTTCTGAAATAGATAAAAAGCACTGGTCCTATAATATCCGATGCTTGTCAGTTAAGATGAGAAACGTGTGAGGTTCGTGAACGATGTAGTTCGTTTGAGCTGTAAGTAACAGCGCTCCAGAAACGAACTGTTGCATGTAGGAAGACTCAGAGCCTGGGATTTAACTCCATTTCTCAAGTGAAACACACAGCAGAGTTCCCATCCATTGATCACACTCTGCTTTAGAGCAAGAAATATGCTCTTGCTTTCTAGAGTCTCTAAGACAGCAGGAAACATGAGTGTGCTGAGAACACAAGAACGGTGATTCTTACACTTTCGGACCATATCGAGTCCAATTCTGCCTCTGAAATTGACAAAAAGCACAGGTCCTCCAGCATCCAATGCTTGTCATTAGAGTTGAGAAACGTGTGAGCTTCGTGAAGGATGTAGTTTGTTTGAGCTGAAAACTGACTGCCCTTACTTGAAAGGAATTCTTGCTTGTAGGAAGACACAGAGCCTGGAATTGAACTCCATTTCTGAAGGGAAACACACAACAGAGTTCTCATCCATTGATCACACAATGCTTTAGAGCAAGAAACACGCTCTTGCTTTCTAGATTCCCTAAGACAGCAGGAAACATGAGTGTGCTGAGAACAAAAGAACGGTGTTTCTTACACATTCGGACCATATCGAGTCCAACTCTGCCTCTGAAATTGATACAAAGCACAGGTCCTCCAGGATCAAATGCTTGTCATTTAAGATGAGAAACGTGTGAGCTTCGCAAACGATGTAGTTCGTTTGAGCTATAACGTAACTGCCCTTCCCTGAAACGAAGTCTTGTTTGTAGGAAGACTCAGAGCCTGGGATTTAACTCCATTTCTGAAGTGAAACACACAGCAGAGTTCTCATCCATTGATCACACTATGCTTTAGAGCAAGAAGCACGCTCTAGCTTTCTAGAGTCTCTAAGACAGCAGGAAACGTGAGTGTGCTGAGAACAAAAGAACGGTGTTTCCTACACATATGGACCATATCTAGTCCAACTCTGCCTCTGAAATTGATACAAAGCACAGTTCCTCCAGCATCCAATGCTTGTCATTTAACATGAGAAACGTGTGAGCTTCGGGAACGATGTAGTTCCTTTGAGCTGTAAAGTAACTGCCCTTACCTGAAACGAAGTGTTGCTTGTAGTAAGACTAAGAGCCTGGGGTTTAACTCCATTTCTGAAGTGAAACACACAGCAGAGTTCTCTTCCACGGATCACACTCTGCTTTAGAGCCAGAAGCACGCTCTAGCTTTATAGAGTCCCTAAGACTGCAGGAAACGTGAGTGTGCTGAGAACAAAAGAACGGTGTTTCCTACACATATGGAAGATTTCTAGTCCATCTCTGCTTCTGAAACTGAGACAAAGCACTGGTCCTCTAACATCCAATGCTTGTCAGTTAAGATGAGAAACGTGTTAGCTTCATGAACGATGTAGTTCTTTTTAGCTGAAAAATAACTGCCCTTACCTGAAACGAAGTCTTGTTTGTAGGAAGACTCAGAGCCTGGGATTTAACTCCATTTCTGAAGGGAAACACACAGCAGAGTTCTCATCCATTGATCACACTCAGCTTTAAATCAAGAAGGACGCTCTTGCTTTCTAGAGTCTCTAAGACAGCAGGAAACATGAGTGTGCTGAGAGCAAAAGAACGGTGTTTCTTACAAATTCGGACCTTATTGAGTCCAACTCTACCTCTGAAATTGATACAAAGCACAGGTCCTCCAGCATCCAATGCTTGTCATTTAAGATGAGAAATTTGTGAGCTTCGGGAACTATGTAGTTCGTTTGAGCTGTAAAGTAACTGCCCTTAGCTGAAACGAAGTCTTTTTTGTAGGAAGACTCAGAGCCTGGGATTTAACTCTTATTCTGAAGTGAAAAACACAGCAGAGTTCTCATCCATTGATCACACTCTGCTTTAGAGTAAGAAGCACGCTCTAGCTTTCTAGAGTCTCTAAGACAGCAGGAAACATGACTGTGCTGAGAACAAAAGAACGGTGTTTCCTACACATAGGGACCATATCTAGTCCAACTCTGCTTCTGAAACTGATACAAAGCACTGGTCCTCTAACATCCAATGCTTGTCAGTTAAGATGAGAATCGTGTTAGCTTCGTGAACAATGTAGTTCGTTTGAGCTGTAAAGTAACAGCCCTCCTGAAACGAAGTGTTGTTTGTAGGAAGACTCAGAGCCTGGGATTTAACTCCATTTCTGAAGTGAAAAACACAGCAGAGTTCTAATCCATTGATCACACTCTGCTTTAGAGCAAGAAGCACGCTCTAGCTTTCTAGAGTCTCTAAGACAGCAGGAAACGTGAGTGTGCTGAGAACAAAAGAATGGTGTTTCCTAGACATACAGACCATATCTAGTCCAACTGTGCTTCTGAAACTGATACAAAGCACTGGTCCTCTAACATCCAATGCTTTTCAGTTAAGAGCGAGAAACGTGTGAGCTTCGTGTACAATATAGCTTCGTTTGAGCTGAAAAGTGACTGCGTTTACCTGAAACGAAGTCTCGCTTGTAGGAAGACACAGAGCCTGGCATTTAACTCCGTTTCTGAAGGGAAACACACAGCACAGTTCTCATCCATGAAACACACTCTGCTTTAGAGCAAGAAGCACGCTCTTGCTTTCTAGAGTCTCTAATAAGGCGGGAAACGTGAGAGTGCTCAGAAAAAAAGAACTGTGTTTCCTACACACACGGACCATATCTAGTTCAACTCTGCAGCTGAAACTGATACAAACCACAGGCCCTCTAACATCCAGTGCGTTTCAGTTAAGAGCGAGAAACGTGGGAGCTTCGTGTACAATATAGCTTCGTTTGAGCTGAAAAGTGACTGCGTTTACCTGAAACGAAGTCTCGCTTGTAGGAAGACACAGAGCCTGGCATTTAACTCCGTTTCTGAAGGGAAACACAC
>CATKUP010000984.1:0-25000 GCA_949786385.1 Onychomys leucogaster
AATGCTTTTCAGTTAAGAGCGAGAAACGTGTGAGCTTTGTGAACAATGTAGCTTCGTTTGAGCTGAAAAGTGACTGCGTTTACCTGAAACGAAGTCTTGCATGTAGGTGGGCACAGAGCCTGGCATTTAACTCCATTTCTGAAGGGAAACACATGTAACAGTTCTCATCTATAAAACACAATCTGCTTTAGAGCAAGAAGCACGTTCTTGCTTTCTAGAGTCTCTAATACAGAGGGAATCGTGAGTGTGCTCAGAACAAAAGAACTGTGTTTCCCACACGGACCACATCTACTACAACTCTGTTTCTGAAACTGATACAAACCACAGGTACTCTAACATCCAATGCTTTTCACTTAAGAGCGAGAATCGTGTGAGCTTTGTGAACAATGTAGCTTCGTTTGAGGTGAAAAATGAGTGCATTTAGCTGAAATGAAGTCTTGTTTGAAGGAAGACACAGAGCCTGGCATTTAACTCTGTTTCTGAAGGGAAACACACGGCACAGTTCTCATCCATGAAACACACTCTGCTTTAGAGCAAGAAGCACTCTCTTGCTTTCTAGAGTCTCTAATACAGAAGGAAACGTGAGTGTGCTCAGAACAAAAGAACTGTGTTTCCTACACACACGGACCATATCTAGTTCAACTCTGTTTCTGAAACTGATACAAACCACAGGTGCTCTACCATCCAATGCTTTTCAGTGAAGCACGAGAAACGTTTGAGCATTGTGAACGAGGTAGCTTCGATTGAGCTGAAAAGTACTGCGTTTACCTGAAAAGAAGTCTTGCTTGAAGGAATACATAGAGCCTGGCATTTAACTTCGTTTCTATAGGGAAACACACGGCACAGATCTCATCCATGAAACACACTCTGCTTTAGAGCAAGAAGCATGCTCCTGCTTTGTAGAGGCTCTAATACAGAGGGAAACATGAGTGTGCTCTGAACAAAAGAACTGTGTTTCCTACACATGAACCATATATAGTTCAACTATGTTCCTGAAACTGATACAAACCACAGGTCGTCTAACATCCAATGCTTTTCCATTAAGAGCAAGAAACGTGTGAGCTTCGTGAATAATGTATCTTCGTTTGAGGTGAAAAGTAACTGCGTTTACCTGAAACGAAGTCTTGCTTGTAGGAAGAAATACGCCTGGCATTTAACTCCGTTTCTGAAGGGAAACACACGGAACAGTTCTCATCCATGAAACACACTCTGCTTTAGGGTAAGAAGCACACTTGTGCTTTTTAGAGTCTCTAATACAGGGGGAAAAGTGAGTGTGCTCACAACAAAAGAACAGTGTTTCTTACACACATGGACCATATCTAGTTCATCTCTGTTTCTAAAATTGATACAAACCACATGTCGTCTAACATCCAATGCTTTTCAGTTAAGAGCGAGAAACTTGTCAGCTTTGTGAACAATGTAGCTTCGTTTGAGCTGAAAAGTGGCTGCGTTTACCTGAAACGAAGTCTTGCCTGAAGAAAGACACAATCCTGGCATTTAACTCCGTTTCTGAAGGGAAACACACGGCACAGTTCTCATCCATGAAACACAATCGGCTTTAGAGCAAGAAGCACGCTCTTGCTTTCTAGAGTCTCTAATACAGAGGGAAACGTGAGTGTGCTCAGAACAAAAGAACTGTTTTTCCTACACATGGACCATATCTAGTTCAACTCTGTTTCTGAAACTGATACAAACCACAGGTCGTCTAACATCCAATGCTTTTCAGTTAAGAGCGAGAAACTTGTCAGCTTTGTGAACAATGTAGCTTTGTTTGAGCTGAAAAGTGGCTGCGTTTACCTGTAACGAAATCTTGCTTGTAGGAGGGCACAGAGCCTGGCATTTAACTCCGTTTCTGAAGGGAAACACATGGAACAGTTCTCATCTATAAAACACAATCTGCTTTAGAGCACGAAGCACGCTCTTGCTTTCTATAGTCTCTAATACAGAGGGAATCGTGAGTGTGCTCAGAACAAAAGAACTGTGTTTCCTACACACGGACCACATCTACTACAACTCTGTTTCTGAAACTGATACAAACCACAGGTACTCTAACATCCAATGCTTTTCACTTAAGAGCGAGAATCGTGTGAGCTTTGTGAACAATGTAGCTTCGTTTGATGTGAAAAATGAGTGCATTTAACTGAAATGAAGTCTTGTTTGAAGGAAGACACAGAGCCTGGCATTTAACTCTGTTTCTGAAGGGAAACACACGGCACAGTTCTCATCCATGAAACACACTCTGCTTTAGAGCAAGAAGCACGCTCTTGCTTTCTAGAGTCTCTAATACACAGGGAAACGTGAGTGTGCTCAGAACAAAAGAACTGTTTTTCCTACACATGGACCATATCTAGTTCAACTCTGTTTCTGAAACTGATACAAACCACAGGCCGTCTAACATCCAATACTTTTCAGTTAACAGCGAGAAATGTGTGAGCTTCGTGAACAATTTAGATTCATTTGAACTGAAAGGTGACTGTGTTTCCCTGAAACGAAGTCTTGCTTGAAGGAAGACACAGAGCCTGGTATTTAAATCCGTTTCTGAAGGGAAACACACGGCACAGTTCTCATCCATGAAACACACTCTGCTTTAGAGCAAGAAGCACGCTCTTGCTTTCTAGAGTCTCTAATACAGAGGGAAACGTGAGTGTGCTCAGAACAAAAGAACAGTTTTTCCTACACATGGACCATATCTAATTTAACTCTGTTTCTGAAACTGATACAAACCACAGGTCCTCTAACATCCAATGCTTTTGAGTTAAGAGCGAGAAACGTGTGAGCTTTGTGAACAAGGAAGCTTCGATTGATTTGAAAAGTGACTGCGTTTACCTGAAACGTAGTCTTGCTTGAAGGAAGACATAGAGCCTGGCATTTAACTCCGTTTCTGAAGGGAAACACACGGCACAGTTCTCATCCATGATACACACTCTGCTTTAGAGCAAGAAGCACGCTCTTGCTTTCTAGAGTCTCTAATACAGAAGGAAACGTGAGTGTGCTCAGAACAAAAGAACTGTGTTTCCTACACACACGGACCATATCTAGTTCAACTCTGTTTCTGAAACTGATACAAACCACAGGTGCTCTACCATCCAATGCTTTTCAGTGAAGCACGAGAAACGTTTGAGCATTGTGAACGAGGTAGCTTTGATTGAGCTGAAAAGTACTGCGTTTACCTGAAAAGAAGTCTTGCTTGAAGGAAGACATAGAGCCTGGCATTTAACTTCGTTTCTATAGGGAAACACACGGCACAGATCTCATCCATGAAACACACTCTGCTTTAGAGCAAGAAGCATGCTCCTGCTTTCTAGAGGCTCTAATACAGAGGGAAACATGAGTGTGCTCAGAACAAAAGAACTGTGTTTCCTACACATGGACCATATATAGTTCAACTATGTTCCTGAAACTGATACAAACCACAGGTCGTCTAACATCCAATGCTTTTCCATTAAGAGCAAGAAACGTGTGAGCTTCGTGAATAATGTATCTTCGTTTGAGGTGAAAAGTAACTGCGTTTACCTGAAACGAAGTCTTGCTTGTAGGAAGAAACACGCCTGGCATTTAACTCCGTTTCTGAAGGGAAACACACGGAACAGTTCTCATCCATGAAACACACTCTGCTTTAGAGCAAGAAGCATGCTCTTGCTTTATAGAGTCTCTAATACAGGGGGAAAAGTGAGTGTGCTCACAACAAAAGAACAGTGTTTCTTACACACACGGACCATATCTAGTTCATCTCTGTTTCTAAAATTGATACAAACCACATGTCGTCTAACATCCAATGCTTTTCAGTTAAGAGCGAGAAACTTGTCAGCTTTGTGAACAATGTAGCTTCGTTTGAGCTGAAAAGTGGCTGCGTTTACCTGAAACGAAATCTTGCTTGTAGGAACACACACGCCTGGCATTTAACTCCGTTTCTGAAGGGAAACACACGGCACAGTTCTCATCCCTGAAACACACACTGCTTTAGAGCAAGAAGCACGCTCTTGCTTTCTAGAGTCTCTAATACACAGGCAAACGTGAGTGTGCTCAGAACAAAAGAACTGTGTTTCCTACACACACGGACCATATCTAGTCCAAGTCTGTTTCTGAAACTGATACAAACCACAGGTCCTCTAACATCCAATGCTTTTCAGTTAAGAGCGAGAAACGTGTGAGCTTTGTGAACAATGTAGCTTCGTTTGAGCTGAAAAGTGACTGCGTTTACCTGAAACAAAGTCTTGCATGTAGGAAGGCACAGAGCCTGGCATTTAACTCCGTTTCTGAAGGGAAACACACGGCACAGTTCTCATCCCTGAAACACACACTGCTTTAGAACAAGAAGCACACTCTTGCTTTCTAGAGTCTCTAATACACAGGGAAACGTGAGTGTGCTCAGAACAAAAGAACTGTGTTTCCTACACACGGACCATATCTAGTTCAAGTCTGTTTCTGAAACTGATACAAACCACAGGTCCTCTAACATCCAATGCTTTTCACTTAAGAGTGAGAAACGTGTGAGCTTTGTGAACAATGTAGCTTCTTTTGAGCTGAAAAGTGACTGTGTTTACCTGAAACGAAGTCTTGCATGTAGGAGGGCACAGAGCCTGGCATTTAACTCCGTGTCTGAAGGGAAACACATGGCACAGTTCTCATCTAAAAAACACAATCTGCTTTAGAGCAAGAAGCACGCTCTTGCTTTCTAGAGTCTCTAATACAGAGGGAAACGTGAGTGTGCTCAGAACAAAAGAACTGTGTTGCCTGCACACGGACCACATCTACTACAACTCTGTTTCTGAAACTGCTACAAACCACAGGCCCTCTAACATCCAATGCTTTTCACTTAAGAGCGAGAATCGTGTGAGCTTTGTGAACAATGTAGCTTCGTTTGAGGTGAAAAGTGAGTGCATTTTGCTGAAACGCAGTCTTGCTTGAAGGAAGACACAGATCCTGGCATTTAACTCCGTTTCTGAAGGGAAACACACGGCACAGTTCTCATCCATCAAACACACTCTGCTTTAGAGCAAGAAGCACGCTCTTGCTTTCTAGAGTCTCTAATACAGAGGGAAACGTGAGTGTGCTCAGAACAAAAGAACTGTTTTTCCTACACATGGACCATATCTAGTTCAACTCTGTTTCTGAAACTGATACAAACCACAGGTCGTCTAACATCCAAAGCTTTTCAGTTAAGAGCGAGAGACTTGTCAGCTTTGTGAACAATGTAGCTTTGTTTGAGCTGAAAAGTGGCTGCGTTTACCTGAAACGAAATCTTGCTTGTAGGAGGACACACGCCTGCCATTTAACTCCGTTTCAGAAGGGAAACACACGGCACAGTTCTCATCCATGAAACACACTCTGCTTTAGAGCAAGAAGCACGCTCTTGCTTTCTAGAGTCACTAATACAGAGGGAAAGATGAGTGTGCTCAGAACAAAAGAACTGTGTTTCCTACACACACGGACCATACCTAGTTCAAATGTGTTTCTGAAACTGATATAAACCACAGGTCGTCTAACATCCAATGCTTTTCAGTCAGTTAGGAGCGAGAAACGTGTAAGCTTCGTGAACAATGTAGTTTCGTTTGAACTGAAAGGTGACAGTGTTTACCTGAAACGAAGTCTTGCATGTAGGAGGGCACAGAGCCTGGCATTTAACTCCGTTTCTGAAGGGAAACACACGGCACAGTTCTCATCCATGAAACACAATCGGCTTTAGAGCAAGAAGCACGCTCTTGCTTTCTAGAGTCTCTACTACAGAGGGAAACGTGAGTGTGCTCAGAACAAAAGAACTGTGTTTCCTACACACGGACCATATCTAGTTCAACTCTGTTTCTGAAACTGATACAAACCACAGGTCCTCTAACATCCAATGCTTTTCACTTAAGAGCGAGAAACGTGTGAGCTTTGTGAACAATGTAGCTTCGTTTGAGCTGAAAAGTGACTGCGTTTACCTGAAACGAAGTCTTGCATGTAGGAAGAAACACGCCTGGCATTTAATTCCGTTTCTGAAGGGAAACACACGGCACAGTTCTCATCCATGAAACACATTCTGCTTTAGAGCAAGAAGCACGCTCTTGCTTTCTAGTGTCTCTAATACAGAGGGAAACGTGAGTGTGCTCAGAACAAAAGAACTGTGTTTCCTACACACACGGACCATATCTAGTTCAACTCTGTCTCTGAAACTGATACAAACCACAGGTCGTCTAACATCCAATGCTTTTCAGTTAAGAGCGAGAAACGTGTGAGCTTCGTGAACAATGTAGTTTCGTTTGAAGTGAAAGGTGACTGCTTTTACCTGAAACGAAGTCTTGCTTGACGGAAGACACAGAGCCTGGCAATTAAATCCGTTTCTGAATTGAAACACACGGCACAGTTCTCATCCATGAAACACAATCTGCTTTAGGGTAAGAAGCAAGCTTGTGCTTTCTAGAGTCCCTATTACAGGGGGAAAAGTGAGTGTGCTCACAACAAAAGAACAGTGTTTCTTACACACACGGACCATATCTAGTTCATCTCTGCTTCTAAAATTGATACAAACCACAGGTCGTCTAACATCCAATGTTTTTCAGTTAACAGTGAGAAACTTGTCAGCTTTGTGAACAATGTAGCTTCGTTTGATCTGAAAAGTGGCTGGGTTTACCTGAAACGAAATCTTGCTTGTAGGAAGACACACGCCTGGCATTTAACTCAGTTTCTGAAGGGAAACACACGGCACAGTTCTCATCCCTGAAACACACACTGCTTTAGAGCAAGAAGCACTCTTTTGCTTTCTAGAGTCTCTAATACACAGGGAAACGTGAGTGTGCTCAGAACAAAAGAACTGTGTTTCCTACACACGGACCATATCTAGTTCAAGTCTGTTTCTGAAACTGATACAAACCACAGGTCCTCTAACATCCAATGCTTTTCAGTTAAGAGCGAGAAACGTGTGAGCTTTGTGAACAATGTAGCTTCGTTTGAGCTGAAAAGTGACTGTGTTTACCTGAAACGAAGTCTTGCCTGAAGAAAGACACAGTCCTGGCATTTAACTCAGTTTCTGAAGGGAAACACACGGCACAGTGCTCATCCCTGAAATGCACACTGCTTTAGAGCAAGAAGCACGCTCTTGCTTTCTAGAGTCTCTAATACACAGGGAAACGTGAGTGTGCTCAGAACAAAAGAACTGTGTTTCCTACACACACGCACCATATCTAGTTCAACTGCGTTTCTGAAGCAGATACAAACCACAGGTCCTCTAACATCCAATGCTTTTCAGTTAAGAGTGAGAAACGTGTGAGCTTCGTGAAAAATGTAGCTTCGTTTGATCTGAAAAGTGGCTGCGTTTAACTGAAACGAAATCTTGCTTGTAGGAAGACACACGCCTGGCATTTAACTCAGTTTCTGAAGGGAAACACACGGCACAGTTCTCATCCCTGAAACACACACTGCTTTAGAGCAAGAAGCACGCTCTCGCTTTCTAGAGTCTCTAATACACAGGAAAACGTGAGTGTGCTCAAAACAAAAGAACTGTGTTTCCTACACACGGACCATATCTAGTTCAAGTCTGTTTCTGAAACTGATACAAACCACAGGTCCTCTAACATCCAATGCTTTTCAGTTAAGAGCGAGAAACGTGTGAGCTTTGTGAATAATGTAGCTTCGTTTGAGCTGAAAAGTGACTGTGTTTTCCTGAAACGAAGTCTTGCCTGAAGAAAGACACAGTCCTGGCATTTAACTCCGTTTCTGAAGGGAAACACATGGCATAGTTCTCATCCATGAAACACATTCTGCTTTAGAGCAAGAAGCACGCTCTTGCTTTCTAGAGTCTCTAAAACAGAGGGAAACGTGAGTGTGCTCAGAACAAAAGAACTGTGTTTCATACACCTACGGACCATATCTAGTTCAACTGTGTTTCTGAAACAGATACAAACCACAGGTCCTCTAACATCCAATGGTTTTCAGTTAAGAGCGAGAAACGTGTGAGCTTCGTGAACAATGTAGCTTCGTTTGAGCTGAAAAGTGACTGCGTTTACCTGAAACAAAGTCTTGCTTGGAGGAAGACACACGCCTGGCATTTAACTCAGTTTCTGAAGGGAAACACACGGCACAGTTCTCATCCCTGAAACACACACTGCTTTAGAGCAAGAAGCACGCTCTTGCTTTCTAGAGTCTCTAATACACAGGGAAACGTGAGTGTGCTCAGAACAAAAGAACTGTGTTTCCTACACACGGACCATATCTAGTTCAAGTCTGTTTCTGAAACTGATACAAACCACAGGTCCTCTAACATCCAATGCTTTTCAGTTAAGAGCGAGAAACGTGTGAGGTTTGTGAACAATGTAGCTTCGTTTGAGCTGAAAAGTGACTGTGTTTACCTGAAACGAAGTCTTGCCTGAAGAAAGACACAGTCCTGGCATTAACTCCGTTTCTGAAGGGAAACACATGGCATAGTTCTCATCCATGAAACACATTCTGCTTTAGAGCAAGAAGCACGCTCTTGCTTTCTAGTGTCTCTAATACAGAGGGAAACGTGAGTGTGCTCAGAACAAAAGAACTGTGTTTCCTACACACACGGACCATATCTAGTTCAACTCTGTCTCTGAAACTGATACAAACCACAGGTCGTCTAACATCCAATGCTTTTCTGTTAAGAGCAAGAAACCTGTGAGCTTCGTGAACAATGTATCTTTGTTTGAGGTGAAAAGTAACTGCGTTTACCTAAAACGAAGTCTTGCTTGTAGGAAGAAACTCGCCTGGCATTTAACTCCGTTTCTGAAGGGAAACACACGGCACCGTTCTCATCCATGAAACACACTCTGCTTTAGAGCAAGAAGCATGCTCTTGCTTTCTAGAGTCTCTAATACAGAGGGAAACGTGAGTGTGCTCAGAACAAAAGAACTGTGTTTCCTACACACGGACCATATCTAGTTCAACTCTGTGTCTGAAACTGATACAAACCACAGGTCCTCTAACATCCAATGCTTTTCAGTTAAGAACGAGAAACTTGTGAGCTTTGTGAACAATGTAGCTTCGTTTGAGCTGAAAAGTGACTGCGTTTACCTGAAACGAAGTCTTGCATGTAGGAGGGCACAGAGCCTGGCATTTAACTCCGTTTCTGAAGGGAAACACACGGCACAGTTCTCATCCATGAAAAACAATCGGCTTTAGAGCAAGAAGCACGCTCTTGCTTTCTAGAGTCTCTAATACACAGGGAAACGTGAGTGTGCTCAGAACAAAAGAACTGTGTTTCCTACACTTGGACCATATCTAGTTCAAGTCTGTTTCTGAAACTGATACAAACCACAGGTCCTCTAACATCCAATGCTTTTCAGTTAAGAGCGAGAAACGTGTGAGCTTTGTGAACAATGTAGCTTCTTTTGAGCTGAAAAGTGACTGCGTTTACCTGAAACGAAGTCTTGCCTGAAGAAAGACACAGTCCTGGCATTTAACTCCGTTTCTGAAGGGAAACACATGGCATAGTTCTCATCCATGAAACACATTCTGCTTTAGAGCAAGAAGCACGCTCTTGCTTTCTAGAGTCTCTAAAACAGAGGGAAACGTGAGTGTGCTCAGAACAAAAGAACTGTGTTTCCTACACACACGGACCATATCTAGTTCAACTGTGTTTCTGAAGCAGATACAAACCACCGGTCCTCTAACATCCAATGCTTTTCAGTTAAGAGCGAGAAACGTGTGAGCTTCGTGAAAAATGTAGCTTCGTTTGAGGTGAAAAGTGACTGCCTTTACCTGAAACGAAGTCTTGCTTAGAGGAAGACACATGCCTGGCATTTAACTCCGTTTCTGAATTGAAACACACGGCACAGTTCTCATCCATGAAACACACTCTGCTTTAGAGCAAGAAGCACGCTCTTGCTTTCTAGAGTCACTAATACAGAGGGAAACGTGAGTGTGCTCAGAACAAAAGAACTGTGTTTCCTACACACACGGACCATATCTAGTTCAACTCTGTCTCTGAAACTGATACAAACCACAGGTCCTCTAACATCCAATGCTTTTCAGTTAAGAGCAAGAAACGTGTGAGCTTCGTGAACAATGTAGTTTCGTATGAACTGAAAGGTGACTGCTTTTACCTGAAACGAAGTCTTGCTTGAAGGAAGACACAGAGCCTGGCATTTAAATCCGTTTCTGAAGGGAAAAACACGGCACAGTTCTCATCCATGAAACACACTCTGCTTTAGGGTAACAAGCAAGCTTGTGCTTTCTAGAGTCTCTAATACAGGGGGAAAAGTGAGTGTGCTCACAACAAAAGAACTGTGTTTCCTACACACACGGACCATATCTAGTTCAACTGTGTTTCTGAAGCAGATACAAACCACCGGTCCTCTAACATCCAATGCTTTTCAGTTAAGAGCGAGAAACTTGTCAGCTTTGTGAACAATGTAGCTTCGTTTGATCTGAAAAGTGGCTGCGTTTACCTGAAACAAAATCTTGCTTGTTGGAAGACACACGCCTGGCATTTAACTCAGTTTCTGAAGGGAAACACACGGCACAGTTCTCATCCCTGAAACACACACTGCTTTAGAGCAAGAAGCACGCTCTTGCTTTCTAGAGTCTCTAATACACAGGGAAACGTGAGTGTGCTCAGAACAAAAGAACTGTGTTTCCTACACACGGACCATATCTAGTTCAAGTCTGTTTCTGAAACTGATACAAACCACAGGTCCTCTAACATCCAGTGCTTTTCAGTTAAGAGCGAGAAACGTGTGAGCTTTGTGAACAATGTAGCTTCGTTTGAGCTGAAAAGTGACTGTGTTTACCTGAAACGAAGTCTTGCCTGAAGAAAGACACAGTCCTTCCATTTAACTCCGTTTCTGAAGGGAAACACATGGCATAGTTCTCATCCATGAAACACATTCTGCTTTAGAGCAAGAAGCACGCTCTTGCTTTCTAGTGTCTCTAATACAGAGGGAAACGTGAGTGTGCTCAGAACAAAAGAACTATGTTTCCTACACACACGGACCATATCTAGTTCAACTCTGTCTCTGAAACTGATACAAACCACAGGTCGTCCAACATCAAAGGCTTTTCTGTTAAGAGCAAGAAACGTGTGAGCTTCGTGAACAATGTAGCTTCGTTTGAGGTGAAAAGTAACTGCGTTTACCTGAAACGAAGTCTTGCTTGTAGGAAGAAACACGCCTGGCATTTAATTCCGTTTCTGAAGGGAAACACACGGCACAGTTCTCATCCATGAAACACATTCTGCTTTAGAGCAAGAAGCATGCTCTTGCTTTCTAGAGTCTCTAATACAGAGGAAAACGTGAGTGTGCTCAGAACAAAAGAACTGTGTTTCCTACACACGGACCATATCTAGTTCAACTCTGTGTCTGAAACTGATACAAACCACAGGTCCTCTAACATCCAATGCTTTTCAGTTAAGAGTGAGAAACTTGTGAGCTTTGTGAACAATGTAGCTTCGTTTGAGCTGAAAAGTGACTGCGTTTACCTGAAACGAAGTCTTGCATGTAGGAGGGCACAGAGCCTGGCATTTAACTCCGTTTCTGAAGGGAAACACACGGCACAGTTCTCATCCATGAAAAACAATCGGCTTTAGAGCAAGAAGCACGCTCTTGCTTTCTAGAGTCTCTAATACACAGGGAAACGTGAGTGTGCTCAGAACAAAAGAACTGTGTTTCCTACACTTGGACCATATCTAGTTCAAGTCTGTTTCTGAAACTGATACAAACCACAGGTCCTCTAACATCCAATGCTTTTCAGGTAAGAGCGCGAAATGTGTGAGCTTTGTGAACAATGTAGCTTCGTTTGAGCTGAAAAGTGACTGCGTTTACCTGAAACGAAGTCTTGCCTGAAGAAAGACACAGTCCTGGCATTTAACTCCGTTTCTGAAGGGAAACACATGGCATAGTTCTCATCCATGAAACACATTCTGCTTTAGAGCAAGAAGCACGCTCTTGCTTTCTAGTGTCTCTAATACAGAGGGAAACGTGAGTGTGCTCAGAACAAAAGAACTGTGTTTCCTACACACACGGACCATATCTAGTTCAACTCTGTCTCTGAAACTGATACAAACCACAGGTCGTCAAACATCCAAGGCTTTTCTGTTAAGAGCAAGAAACGTGTGAGCTTCGTGAACAATGTAGCTTCGTTTGAGATGAAAAGTAACTGCGATTACCTGAAACGAAGTCTTGCTTGTAGGAAGAAACACGCCTGGCATTTAATTCCGTTTCTGAAGGGAAACACACGGCACAGTTCTCATCCATGAAACACATTCTGCTTTAGAGCAAGAAGCCCGCTCTTGCTTTCTAGTGTCTCTAATACAGAGGGAAACGTGAGTGTGCTCAGAACAAAAAAACTGTGTTTCCTACACACACGGACCATATCTAGTTCAACTCTGTCCCTGAAACTGATACAAACCACAGGTCGTCTAACATCCAATGCTTTTCACTTAAGAGCGAGAAACGTGTGAGCTTCGTGAACAATGTAGTTTCGTTTGAAGTGAAAGGTGACTGCTTTTACCTGAAACGAAGTCTTGCTTGAAGGAAGACACAGAGCCTGGCATTTAAATCCGTTTCTGAAGGGAAACACACGGCACAGTTCTCATCCATGAAACACACTCTGCTTTAGGGTAAGAAGCAAGCTTGTGCTTTCTAGAGTCTCTAATACAGGGGGAAATGTGAGTGTGCTCACAACAAAAGAACAGTGTTTCTTACACACACGGACCATATCTAGTTCATCTCTGTTTCTAAAATTGATACAAACCACAGGTCGTCTAACATCCAATGCTTTTCCATTAAGAGCGAGAAACTTGTCAGCTTTGTGAACAATGTAGCTTCGTTTGAGCTGAAAAGTGACTGCGTTTACCTGAAACGAAGTCTTGCATGTAGGAGGGCACAGAGCCTGGCATTTAACTCCGTTTCTGAAGGGAAACACACGGCACAGTTCTCATCCCTGAAACACACACTGCTTTAGAGCAAGAAGCACGCACTTGCTTTCTAGAGTCTCTAATACACAGGGAAACGTGAGTGTGCTCAGAACAAAAGAACTGTGTTTCCTACACACGGACCATATCTAGTTCAACTCTGTTTCTGAAACTGATACAAACCACAGGTCCTCTAACATCCAATGCTTTTAAGTTAAGAGCGAGAAACGTGTGAGCTTTGTGAACAATGTAGCTTCGTTTGAGCTGAAAAGTGACTGTGTTTACCTGAAACGAAGTCTTGCCTGAAGAAAGACACAGTCCTGGCATTAACACCGTTTCTGAAGGGAAACACATGGCATAGTTCTCATCCATGAAACACATTCTGCTTTAGAGCAAGAAGCACGCTCTTGCTTTCTAGTATCTCTAATACAGAGGGAAATGTGAGTGTGCTCAGAACAAAAGAACTGTGTTTCCTACACACACGGACCATATCTAGTTCAACTCTGTCTCTGAAACTGATACAAACCACAGGTCGTCTAACATCCAATGCTTTTCTGTTAAGAGCAAGAAACCTGTGAGCTTCGTGAACAATGTATCTTTGTTTGAGGTGAAAAGTAACTGCGTTTACCTAAAACGAAGTCTTGCTTGTAGGAAGAAACTCGCCTGGCATTTAACTCCGTTTCTGAAGGGAAACACACGGCACCGTTCTCATCCATGAAACACACTCTGCTTTAGAGCAAGATGCATGCTCTTGCTTTCTAGAGTCTCTAATACAGAGGGAAACGTGAGTGTGCTCAGAACAAAAGAACTGTGTTTCCTACACACGGACCATATCTAGTTCAACTCTGTGTCTGAAACTGATACAAACCACAGGTCCTCTAACATCCAATGCTTTTCAGTTAAGAACGAGAAACTTGTGAGCTTTGTGAACAATGTAGCTTCGTTTGAGCTGAAAAGTGACTGCGTTTACCTGAAACGAAGTCTTGCATGTAGGAGGGCACAGAGCCTGGCATTTAACTCCGTTTCTGAAGGGAAACACACGGCACAGTTCTCATCCATGAAAAACAATCGGCTTTAGAGCAAGAAGCACGCTCTTGCTTTCTAGAGTCTCTAATACACAGGGAAACGTGAGTGTGCTCAGAACAAAAGAACTGTGTTTCCTACACTTGGACCATATCTAGTTCAAGTCTGTTTCTGAAACTGATACAAACCACAGGTCCTCTAACATCCAATGCTTTTCAGTTAAGAGCGAGAAACGTGTGAGCTTTGTGAACAATGTAGCTTCTTTTGAGCTGAAAAGTGACTGCGTTTACCTGAAACGAAGTCTTGCCTGAAGAAAGACACAGTCCTGGCATTTAACTCCGTTTCTGAAGGGAAACACATGGCATAGTTCTCATCCATGAAACACATTCTGCTTTAGAGCAAGAAGCACGCTCTTGCTTTCTAGAGTCTCTAAAACAGAGGGAAACGTGAGTGTGCTCAGAACAAAAGAACTGTGTTTCCTACACACACGGACCATATCTAGTTCAACTGTGTTTCTGAAGCAGATACAAACCACCGGTCCTCTAACATCCAATGCTTTTCAGTTAAGAGCGAGAAACGTGTGAGCTTCGTGAAAAATGTAGCTTCGTTTGAGGTGAAAAGTGACTGCCTTTACCTGAAACGAAGTCTTGCTTAGAGGAAGACACATGCCTGGCATTTAACTCCGTTTCTGAATTGAAACACACGGCACAGTTCTCATCCATGAAACACACTCTGCTTTAGAGCAAGAAGCACGCTCTTGCTTTCTAGAGTCACTAATACAGAGGGAAACGTGAGTGTGCTCAGAACAAAAGAACTGTGTTTCCTACACACACGGACCATATCTAGTTCAACTCTGTCTCTGAAACTGATACAAACCACAGGTCCTCTAACATCCAATGCTTTTCAGTTAAGAGCAAGAAACGTGTGAGCTTCGTGAACAATGTAGTTTCGTATGAACTGAAAGGTGACTGCTTTTACCTGAAACGAAGTCTTGCTTGAAGGAAGACACAGAGCCTGGCATTTAAATCCGTTTCTGAAGGGAAAAACACGGCACAGTTCTCATCCATGAAACACACTCTGCTTTAGGGTAACAAGCAAGCTTGTGCTTTCTAGAGTCTCTAATACAGGGGGAAAAGTGAGTGTGCTCCCAACAAAAGAACTGTGTTTCCTACACACACGGACCATATCTAGTTCAACTGTGTTTCTGAAGCAGATACAAACCACCGGTCCTCTAACATCCAATGCTTTTCAGTTAAGAGCGAGAAACTTGTCAGCTTTGTGAACAATGTAGCTTCGTTTGATCTGAAAAGTGGCTGCGTTTACCTGAAACAAAATCTTGCTTGTTGGAAGACACACGCCTGGCATTTAACTCAGTTTCTGAAGGGAAACACACGGCACAGTTCTCATCCCTGAAACACACACTGCTTTAGAGCAAGAAGCACGCTCTTGCTTTCTAGAGTCTCTAATACACAGGGAAACGTGAGTGTGCTCAGAACAAAAGAACTGTGTTTCCTACACACGGACCATATCTAGTTCAAGTCTGTTTCTGAAACTGATACAAACCACAGGTCCTCTAACATCCAGTGCTTTTCAGTTAAGAGCGAGAAACGTGTGAGCTTTGTGAACAATGTAGCTTCGTTTGAGCTGAAAAGTGACTGTGTTTACCTGAAACGAAGTCTTGCCTGAAGAAAGACACAGTCCTTCCATTTAACTCCGTTTCTGAAGGGAAACACATGGCATAGTTCTCATCCATGAAACACATTCTGCTTTAGAGCAAGAAGCACGCTCTTGCTTTCTAGTGTCTCTAATACAGAGGGAAACGTGAGTGTGCTCAGAACAAAAGAACTGTGTTTCCTACACACACGGACCATATCTAGTTCAACTCTGTCTCTGAAACTGATACAAACCACAGGTCGTCCAACATCAAAGGCTTTTCTGTTAAGAGCAAGAAACGTGTGAGCTTCGTGAACAATGTAGCTTCGTTTGAGGTGAAAAGTAACTGCGTTTACCTGAAACGAAGTCTTGCTTGTAGGAAGAAACACGCCTGGCATTTAATTCCGTTTCTGAAGGGAAACACACGGCACAGTTCTCATCCATGAAACACATTCTGCTTTAGAGCAAGAAGCATGCTCTTGCTTTCTAGAGTCTCTAATACAGAGGGAAACGTGAGTGTGCTCAGAACAAAAGAACTGTGTTTCCTACACACGGACCATATCTAGTTCAACTCTGTGTCTGAAACTGATACAAACCACAGGTCCTCTAACATCCAATGCTTTTCAGTTAAGAGTGAGAAACTTGTGAGCTTTGTGAACAATGTAGCTTCGTTTGAGCTGAAAAGTGACTGCGTTTACCTGAAACGAAGTCTTGCATGTAGGAGGGCACAGAGCCTGGCATTTAACTCCGTTTCTGAAGGGAAACACACGGCACAGTTCTCATCCATGAAAAACAATCGGCTTTAGAGCAAGAAGCACGCTCTTGCTTTCTAGAGTCTCTAATACACAGGGAAACGTGAGTGTGCTCAGAACAAAAGAACTGTGTTTCCTACACTTGGACCATATCTAGTTCAAGTCTGTTTCTGAAACTGATACAAACCACAGGTCCTCTAACATCCAATGCTTTTCAGGTAAGAGCGCGAAATGTGTGAGCTTTGTGAACAATGTAGCTTCGTTTGAGCTGAAAAGTGACTGCGTTTACCTGAAACGAAGTCTTGCCTGAAGAAAGACACAGTCCTGGCATTTAACTCCGTTTCTGAAGGGAAACACATGGCATAGTTCTCATCCATGAAACACATTCTGCTTTAGAGCAAGAAGCACGCTCTTGCTTTCTAGTGTCTCTAATACAGAGGGAAACGTGAGTGTGCTCAGAACAAAAGAACTGTGTTTCCTACACACACGGACCATATCTAGTTCAACTCTGTCTCTGAAACTGATACAAACCACAGGTCATCAAACATCCAAGGCTTTTCTGTTAAGAGCAAGAAACGTGTGAGCTTCGTGAACAATGTAGCTTCGTTTGAGATGAAAAGTAACTGCGATTACCTGAAACGAAGTCTTGCTTGTAGGAAGAAACACGCCTGGCATTTAATTCCGTTTCTGAAGGGAAACACACGGCACAGTTCTCATCCATGAAACACATTCTGCTTTAGAGCAAGAAGCACGCTCTTGCTTTCTAGTGTCTCTAATACAGAGGGAAACGTGAGTGTGCTCAGAACAAAAAAACTGTGTTTCCTACACACACGGACCATATCTAGTTCAACTCTGTCCCTGAAACTGATACAAACCACAGGTCGTCTAACATCCAATGCTTTTCACTTAAGAGCGAGAAACGTGTGAGCTTCGTGAACAATGTAGTTTCGTTTGAAGTGAAAGGTGACTGCTTTTACCTGAAACGAAGTCTTGCTTGAAGGAAGACACAGAGCCTGGCATTTAAATCCGTTTCTGAATGGAAACACACGGCACAGTTCTCATCCATGAAACACACTCTGCTTTGGGGTAAGAAGCAAGCTTGTGCTTTCTAGAGTCTCTAATACAGGGGGAAATGTGAGTGTGCTCACAACAAAAGAACAGTGTTTCTTACACACACGGACCATATCTAGTTCATCTCTGTTTCTAAAATTGATACAAACCACAGGTCGTCTAACATCCAATGCTTTTCCATTAAGAGCGAGAAACTTGTCAGCTTTGTGAACAATGTAGCTTCGTTTGAGCTGAAAAGTGACTGCGTTTACCTGAAAAGAAGTCTTGCCTGAAGAAAGACACAGTACTGGCATTTAACTCCATTTCTGAAGGGAAACACATGGCATAGTTCTCATCCATGAAACACATTCTGCTTTAGAGCAAGAAGCACGCTCTTGCTTTCTAGAGTCTCTAAAACAGAGGGAAACGTGAGTGTGCTCAGAACAAAAGAACTGTGTTTCATACACCTACGGACCATATCTAGTTCAACTCTGTTTCTGAAACAGATACAAACCACAGGTCCTCTAACATCCAATGGTTTTCAGTTAAGAGCGAGAAACGTGTGAGCTTCGTGAACAATGTAGATTCGTTTGAGCTGAAAAGTGACTGCGTTTACCTGAAACAAAGTCTTGCTTGGAGGAAGACACACGCCTGGCATTTAACTCAGTTTCTGAAGGGAAACACACGGCACAGTTCTCATCCCTGAAACACACACTGCTTTAGAGCAAGAAGCACGCACTTGCTTTCTAGAGTCTCTAATACACAGGGAAACGTGAGTGTGCTCAGAACAAAAGAACTGTGTTTCCTACACACGGACCATATCTAGTTCAACTCTGTTTCTGAAACTGATACAAACCACAGGTCCTCTAACATCCAATGCTTTTAAGTTAAGAGCGAGAAACGTGTGAGCTTTGTGAACAATGTAGCTTCGTTTGAGCTGAAAAGTGACTGTGTTTACCTGAAACGAAGTCTTGCCTGAAGAAAGACACAGTCCTGGCATTAACACCGTTTCTGAAGGGAAACACATGGCATAGTTCTCATCCATGAAACACATTCTGCTTTAGAGCAAGAAGCACGCTCTTGCTTTCTAGTATCTCTAATACAGAGGGAAACGTGAGTGTGCTCAGAACAAAAGAACTGTGTTTCCTACACACACGGACCATATCTAGTTCAACTCTGTCTGTGAAACTGGTACAAACCACAGGTCGTCTAACATCCAATGCTTTTCAGTTAAGAGCAAGAAACCTGTGAGCTTCGTGAACAATGTATCTTCGTTTGAGGTGAAAAGTAACTGCGTTTACCTAAAACGAAGTCTTGCTTGTAGGAAGAAACTCGCCTGGCATTTAACTCCGTTTCTGAAGGGAAACACACGGCACCGTTCTCATCCATGAAACACATTCTGCTTTAGAGCAAGAAGCATGCTCTTGCTTTCTAGAGTCTCTAATACAGAGGGAAACGTTAGTGTGCTCAGAACAAAAGAACTGTGTTTCCTTCACACACGGACCATATCTAGTTCAACTCTGTGTCTGAAACTGATACAAACCACAGGTCCTCTAACATCCAATGCTTTTCAGTTAAGAGTGAGAAACTTGTGAGCTTTGTGAACAATGTAGCTTCGTTTGAGCTGAAAAGTGACTGCGTTTACCTGAAACGAAGTCTTGCATGTAGGAGGGCACAGAGCCTGGCATTTAACTCCGTTTCTGAAGGGAAACACACGGCACAGTTCTCATCCATGAAAAACAATCGGCTTTAGAGCAAGAAGCACGCTCTTGCTTTCTAGAGTCTCTAATACAGAGGGAAACGTGAGTGTGCTCAGAACAAAAGAACTGTGTTTCCTACACACACGGACCATATCTAGTTCAACTCTGTCTCTGAAACTGATACAAACCACAGGTCGTCTAACATCCAAGGCTTTTCTGTTAAGAGCAAGAAACGTGTGAGCTTCGTGAACAATGTAGCTTCGTTTGAGGTGAAAAGTAACTGCGATTACCTGAAACGAAGTCTTGCTTGTAGGAAGAAACACGCCTGGCATTTAATTCCGTTTCTGAAGGGAAACACACGGCACAGTTCTCATCCATGAAACACATTCTGCTTTAGAGCAAGAAGCACGCTCTTGCTTTCTAGTGTCTCTAATACAGAGGGAAACGTGAGTGTGCTCAGAACAAAAGAACTGTGTTTCCTACACACACGGACCATATCTAGTTCAACTCTGTCTCTGAAACTGATACCAACCACAGGTCGTCTAACATCCAATGCTTTTCAGTTAAGAGCGAGAAACGTGTGAACTTCGTCAACAATGTAGTTTCGTTTGAAGTGAAAGGTGACTGCTTTTACCTGAAACGAAGTCTTGCTTGAAGGAAGACACAGAGCCTGGCATTTAAATCCGTTTCTGAAGGGAAACACACGGCACAGTTCTCATCCATGAAACACACTCTGCTTTAGGGTAAGAAGCAAGCTTGTGCTTTCTAGAGTCTCTAATACAGGGGGAAATGTGAGTGTGCTCACAACAAAAGAACAGTGTTTCTTACACACACGGACCATATCTAGTTCATCTCTGTTTCTAAAATTGATACAAACCACAGGTCGTCTAACATCCAATGCTTTTCCATTAAGAGCGAGAAACTTGTCAGCTTTGTGAACAATGTAGCTTCGTTTGAGCTGAAAAGTGACTGAGTTTACCTGAAAAGAAGTCTTGCCTGAAGAAGGACACAGTACTGGCATTTAACTCCATTTCTGAAGGGAAACACATGGCATAGTTCTCATCCATGAAACACATTCTGCTTTAGAGCAAGAAGCACGCTCTTGCTTTCTAGAGTCTCTAAAACAGAGGGAAACGTGAGTGTGCTCAGAACAAAAGAACTGTGTTTCATACACCTACGGACCATATCTAGTTCAACTCTGTTTCTGAAACAGATACAAACCACAGGTCCTCTAACATCCAATGGTTTTCAGTTAAGAGCGAGAAACGTGTGAGCTTCGTGAACAATGTAGATTCATTTGAGCTGAAAAGTGACTGTGTTTACCTGAAACAAAGTCTTGCTTGGAGGAAGACACACGCCTGGCATTTAACTCAGTTTCTGAAGGGAAACACACGGCACAGTTCTCATCCCTGAAACACACACTGCTTTAGAGCAAGAAGCACGCTCTTGCTTTCTAGAGTCTCTAATACACAGGGAAACGTGAGTGTGCTCAGAACAAAAGAACTGTGTTTCCTACACACGGACCATATCTAGTTCAACTCTGTTTCTGAAACTGATACAAACCACAGGTCCTCTAACATCCAATGCTTTTAAGTTAAGAGCGAGAAACGTGTGAGCTTTGTGAACAATGTAGCTTCGTTTGAGCTGAAAAGTGACTGTGTTTACCTGAAACGAAGTCTTGCCTGAAGAAAGACACAGTCCTGGCATTAACACCGTTTCTGAAGGGAAACACATGGCATAGTTCTCATCCATGAAACACATTCTGCTTTAGAGCAAGAAGCACGCTCTTGCTTTCTAGTATCTCTAATACAGAGGGAAACGTGAGTGTGCTCAGAACAAAAGAACTGTGTTTCCTACACACACGGACCATATCTAGTTCAACTCTGTCTGTGAAACTGGTACAAACCACAGGTCGTCTAACATCCAATGCTTTTCAGTTAAGAGCAAGAAACCTGTGAGCTTCGTGAACAATGTATCTTCGTTTGAGGTGAAAAGTAACTGCGTTTACCTAAAACGAAGTCTTGCTTGTAGGAAGAAACTCGCCTGGCATTTAACTCCGTTTCTGAAGGGAAACACACGGCACCGTTCTCATCCATGAAACACATTCTGCTTTAGAGCAAGAAGCATGCTCTTGCTTTCTAGAGTCTCTAATACAGAGGGAAACGTTAGTGTGCTCAGAACAAAAGAACTGTGTTTCCTTCACACACGGACCATATCTAGTTCAACTCTGTGTCTGAAACTGATACAAACCACAGGTCCTCTAACATCCAATGCTTTTCAGTTAAGAGTGAGAAACTTGTGAGCTTTGTGAACAATGTAGCTTCGTTTGAGCTGAAAAGTGACTGCGTTTACCTGAAACGAAGTCTTGCATGTAGGAGGGCACAGAGCCTGGCATTTAACTCCGTTTCTGAAGGGAAACACACGGCACAGTTCTCATCCATGAAAAACAATCGGCTTTAGAGCAAGAAGCACGCTCTTGCTTTCTAGAGTCTCTAATACAGAGGGAAACGTGAGTGTGCTCAGAACAAAAGAACTGTGTTTCCTACACACACGGACCATATCTAGTTCAACTCTGTCTCTGAAACTGATACAAACCACAGGTCGTCTAACATCCAAGGCTTTTCTGTTAAGAGCAAGAAACGTGTGAGCTTCGTGAACAATGTAGCTTCGTTTGAGGTGAAAAGTAACTGCGATTACCTGAAACGAAGTCTTGCTTGTAGGAAGAAACACGCCTGGCATTTAATTCCGTTTCTGAAGGGAAACACACGGCACAGTTCTCATCCATGAAACACATTCTGCTTTAGAGCAAGAAGCACGCTCTTGCTTTCTAGTGTCTCTAATACAGAGGGAAACGTGAGTGTGCTCAGAACAAAAGAACTGTGTTTCCTACACACACGGACCATATCTAGTTCAACTCTGTCTCTGAAACTGATACCAACCACAGGTCGTCTAACATCCAATGCTTTTCAGTTAAGAGCGAGAAACGTGTGAACTTCGTCAACAATGTAGTTTCGTTTGAAGTGAAAGGTGACTGCTTTTACCTGAAACGAAGTCTTGCTTGAAGGAAGACACAGAGCCTGGCATTTAAATCCGTTTCTGAAGGGAAACACACGGCACAGTTCTCATCCATGAAACACACTCTGCTTTAGGGTAAGAAGCAAGCTTGTGCTTTCTAGAGTCTCTAATACAGGGGGAAATGTGAGTGTGCTCACAACAAAAGAACAGTGTTTCTTACACACACGGACCATATCTAGTTCATCTCTGTTTCTAAAATTGATACAAACCACAGGTCGTCTAACATCCAATGCTTTTCCATTAAGAGCGAGAAACTTGTCAGCTTTGTGAACAATGTAGCTTCGTTTGAGCTGAAAAGTGACTGAGTTTACCTGAAAAGAAGTCTTGCCTGAAGAAGGACACAGTACTGGCATTTAACTCCATTTCTGAAGGGAAACACATGGCATAGTTCTCATCCATGAAACACATTCTGCTTTAGAGCAAGAAGCACGCTCTTGCTTTCTAGAGTCTCTAAAACAGAGGGAAACGTGAGTGTGCTCAGAACAAAAGAACTGTGTTTCATACACCTACGGACCATATCTAGTTCAACTCTGTTTCTGAAACAGATACAAACCACAGGTCCTCTAACATCCAATGGTTTTCAGTTAAGAGCGAGAAACGTGTGAGCTTCGTGAACAATGTAGATTCATTTGAGCTGAAAAGTGACTGTGTTTACCTGAAACAAAGTCTTGCTTGGAGGAAGACACACGCCTGGCATTTAACTCAGTTTCTGAAGGGAAACACACGGCACAGTTCTCATCCCTGAAACACACACTGCTTTAGAGCAAGAAGCACGCTCTTGCTTTCTAGAGTCTCTAATACACAGGGAAACGTGAGTGTGCTCAGAACAAAAGAACTGTGTTTCCTACACACGGACCATATCTAGTTCAAGTCTGTTTCTGAAACTGATACAAACCACAGGTCCTCTAACATCCAATGCTTTTCAGTTAAGAGTGAGAAACTTGTGAGCTTTGTGAACAATGTAGCTTCGTTTGAGCTGAAAAGTGACTGCGTTTACCTGAAACGAAGTCTTGCATGTAGGAGGGCACAGAGCCTGGCATTTAACTCCGTTTCTGAAGGGAAACACACGGCACAGTTCTCATCCATGAAAAACAATCGGCTTTAGAGCAAGAAGCACACTCTTGCTTTCTAGAGTCTCTAATACAGAGGGAAACATGAGTGTGCTCAGAACAAAAGAACTGTGTTTCCTACACTTGGACCATATCTAGTTCAAGTCTGTTTCTGAAACTGATACAAACCACAGGTCCTCTAACATCCAATGCTTTTGAGTTAAGAGCAGGAAACGTGTGAGCTTTGTGAACAATGTAGCTTCGTTTGAGCTGAAAAGTGACTGCGTTTACCTGAAACGAAGTCTTGCCTGAAGAAAGACACAGTCCTGGCATTTAAATCCGTTTCTGAAGGGAAACACATGGCATAGTTCATCCATGAAACACATTCTGCTTTAGAGCAAGAAGCACGCTCTTGCTTTCTAGTGTCTCTAATACAGAGGGAAAGGGGAGTGTGCTCAGAACAAAAGAACTGTGTTTCCTACACACACGGACCATATCTAGTTCAACTCTGTCTCTGAAACTGATACAAACCACAGGTCGTCTAACATCCAAGGCTTTTCTGTTAAGAGCAAGAAACGTGTGAGCTTCGTGAACAATGTAGCTTCGTTTGAGGTGAAAAGTAACTGCGATTACCTGAAACGAAGTCTTGCTTGTAGGAAGAAACACGCCTGGCATTTAATTGCGTTTCTGAAGGGAAACACACGGCACAGTTCTCATCCATGAAACACATTCTGCTTTAGAGCAAGAAGCACGCTCTTGCTTTCTAGTGTCTCTAATACAGAGGGAAACGTGAGTGTGCTCAGAACAAAAGAACTGTGTTTCCTACACACACGGACCATATCTAGTTCAACTCTGTCTCTGAAACTGATACAAACCACAGGTCGTCTAACATCCAATGCTTTTCAGTTAAGAGCGAGAAACGTGTGAGCTTCGTGAACAATGTAGTTTCGTTTGAAGTGAAAGGTGACTGCTTTTACCTGAAACGAAGTCTTGCTTGAAGGAAGACACAGAGCCTGGCATTTAAATCTGTTTCTGAAGGGAAACACACGGCACAGTTCTCATCCATGAAACACACTCTGCTTTAGGGTAAGAAGCAAGCTTGTGCTTTCTAGAGTCTCTAATACAGGGGGAAATGTGAGTGTGCTCACAACAAAAGAACAGTGTTTCTTACACACACGGACCATATCTAGTTCATCTCTGTTTCTAAAATTGATACAAACCACAGGTCGTCTAACATCCAATGCTTTTCCATTAAGAGCGAGAAACTTGTCAGCTTTGTGAACAATGTAGCTTCGTTTGAGCTGAAAAGTGGCTGCGTTTACCTGAAACGAAATCTTGCTTGTAGGAAGACACACGCCTGGCATTTAACTCCGTTTCTGAAGGGAAACACACGGCACAGTGCTCATCCCTGAAACACACACTGCTTTAGAGCAAGAAGCACGCTCTTGCTTTCTAGAGTCTCTAATACACAGGGAAACGTGAGTGTGCTCAGAACAAAAGAACTGTGTTTCCTACACACACGCACCATATCTAGTTCAACTGCGTTTCTGAAGCAGATACAAACCACAGGTCCTCTAACATCCAATGCTTTTCAGTTAAGAGTGAGAAACGTGTGAGCTTCGTGAAAAATGTAGCTTCGTTTGAGGTGAAAAGTGACTGCGTTTACCTGAAACGATGTCTTGCTTGGAGGAAGACACACGCCTGGCATTTAACTCCGTTTCTGAAGGGAAACACACGGCACAGTTCTCATCCATGAAACACACTCTGCTTTAGAGCAAGAAGCACGCTCTTGCTTTCTAGAGTCACTAATACAGAGGGAAACGTGAGTGTGCTCAGAACAAAAGAACTGTG
>CATKUP010000985.1:0-25000 GCA_949786385.1 Onychomys leucogaster
AGCTGAAAGGTGACTGAGTTTACGTGAATCGAAGTCTTGCTTGTATAAAGATGCAGAGCCTGGGATTTAACTCCATTTCTGAAGGGAAACACACAGCACAGTTCTCATCCATGAAACACAATCTGCTTTAGAGCAAGAAGCACGCTCTTGCTTTCTATAGTCTATAATTGAGCCAGAAACTTGAAAGTGTACTCAGAACAAAAGAACGGTGTTTCCTACACATACGGACCATAGCTAGTTCAACTCTGCTTCTGAAACTGACACAAAACACAGGACATCTAACATCCAATGCTTTTCAGTTAAGAGCAAGAAACACGTGAGCTTCGTAAACGATTTATATTCATTTGAGCTGAAAAGTGACTGAATTTACCTGAAATGATGTCTTGCATGTAGGAAGACACAGAGCCTGGGATTTAACTCCATTTTTGAAAGGAAACACACAGCACAGTTCTCATGCATTAAACACACTCAGCTTTAGAGCAAGAATCACGCTCTTGCTTTCTAAGAGTTTCTAATAGAGCAGGAAACGTGACTGTGGTCAGAACAAAATAATGGTTTTTCCTACAAATACGGACCATATCTAAGACAGCTCATCTTCTGAAACTGATACAAACCACAGTTCCTCTAACATGCATTGCTTTCCAGTTAAGAGCGAGAAACGTGTGAGCTTCGTGAACGATGTAGCTTTTTTTGAGCTGAAATGTGACTGAGTTTACGTGAAACAAAATCTTGCTTGTAGGAAGATGCAGAGCCTGTGATTTAACTCCATTTCTGAAGGGAAACACACAACACAGTTCTCCTCCATGGATCACACTCTGCTTTAGAGCAAGAAGCACGCTCTTGCTTTCTAGAGTCTCTAATAGAGCAGGAAACGTGATTGTGCTCAAAACAAAGAACGGTGTTTCCTACACATACGGACCATTGCTAGTTCAACTCCTCTTCTGAAACTGATACAAACCACAAGTCATCTAACATCCAATGCTTTTCAGTGAAGAGCAAGAAACGTGTGATCTTCGTATATGATTTATATTCATTTGAGCTGAAAAGTGACTGCGTTTACCTGAAATGATCTCTTGCTTGTAGGAAGACACAGAGCCTGGAATTTAACTCCATTTCTGAAGGGAAACACACAGCACAGTTCTCATCCATGAAACACACTCTGCTTTAGAGCAAGAAGCAGGCTCTTGCTTTCTAAGTGTCTCTAATACAGCAGGAAATGTGACTGTGGTCAGAACAAAATAACGGTTTTCCTACACATACTGACCATATCTAGGTCAACTCTTCTTCTGAAACTGATACAAACCACAGTTCCATTAACCTGCACTGCTTTCCAGTTAAGAATGAGAAACCTGTGAGCTTCGTGAACGATGTAGCTTCCTTTGAGCTGAAAAGTGACTGAGTTTACCTGAAAAGATGTCTTGCTTGTAGGAAGACACAGAGCCTGGGATTTAACTCCATTTCTGCAAGAAAACACACAGCACAGATATCATCCATGAAGCACACTCTGCTTTAGAGCCCGAAGCATGCTCTTGCTTTCTAGATTCTCTAATACAGCCAGAGACTTGAGGGTACTCTGAACAAAAGAACGGTGTTTCCTACACATACGGACCTTTTCTAGTTCAACTCTACTGCTGACACTGATACAAACCACAAGTCATCTAACATCCAATGCTTTTCAGTTAAGAGCGAGAAACGTGTGATCTTCGTATACGATTTATATTCATTTGAGCTGAATAGTGACTGCGTTTACCTGAAATGATATCTTGCTTGTAGGAAGAAACAGAGCCTGGAATATAACTCCATTTCTGAAGGGAAACACACAACACAGATATCATCCATGGAAAACAATCTGCTTTAGAGCAAGAAGCATGCTCTTGCTCTCTAGATTCTCTAATAGGGCCAGAAACATGAGGGGACTGTGAACAAAAGAACGGTGCTTCCTACACATACAGACCATTGCTAGTTCAACTCTGCTTCTGAAACTGATACAAACCACAGTTCCTCTAACATGCATTGCTTTCCAGTTAACAGCGAGAAACGTGTGATCTTCGTGAACTATGTATCTTCCTTTGAGCTGAAAAGTGACTGAGTTTACCTGAAAAGATGTCTTGCTTGTAGGAAGACACAGAGCCTGGGATTTAACTCCATTTCTGAAGGGAAACACAAAACACAGTTCTCATCCATGAAACACACTCAGCTTTAGACCAGGAAGCATGCTCTTGCTTTCCAGAGACTCTAATAGAGCCAGAAACTTGAGGGTACTCAGAACAAAAGAACGGTGTTTCCTACACATACGGACCATTGCTAGTTCAACTCTGCTTCTGAAACTGATACAAACCTCAGGTCCTCTAACACCCAATGCTTTACAGTTAAGAGCAAGAAATGTTTAAACTACGTGAACGATGTAGCTTTGTTTGAGCTGAAAGGTGACTGAGTTTACGTGAATCGAAGTCTTGCTTGTATAAAGATGCAGAGCCTGGGATTTAACTCCATTTCTGAAGGGAAACACACAGCACAGTTCTCATCCATGAAACACAATCTGCTTTAGAGCAAGAAGCACGCTCTTGCTTTCTATAGTCTATAATTGAGCCAGAAACTTGAAAGTGTACTCAGAACAAAAGAACGGTGTTTACTACACATACGGACCATTGCAAGTTCAACTCTGCTTCTGAAACTGACACAAAACACAGGACATCTAACATCCAATGCTTTTCAGTTAAGAGCAAGAAACACGTGAGCTTCGTAAACGATTTATATTCATTTGAGCTGAAAAGTGACTGAATTTACCTGAAATGATGTCTTGCATGTAGGAAGACACAGAGCCTGGGATTTAACTCCATTTTTGAAAGGAAACACACAGCACAGTTCTCATGCATTAAACACACTCAGCTTTAGAGCAAGAATCACGCTCTTGCTTTCTAAGAGTTTCTAATAGAGCAGGAAACGTGACTGTGGTCAGAACAAAATAATGGTTTTTCCTACAAATACGGACCATATCTAAGACAGCTCATCTTCTGAAACTGATACAAACCACAGTTCCTCTAACATGCATTGCTTTCCAGTTAAGAGCGAGAAACGTGTGAGCTTCGTGAACGATGTAGCTTTTTTTGAGCTGAAATGTGACTGAGTTTACGTGAAACAAAATCTTGCTTGTAGGAAGATGCAGAGCCTGTGATTTAACTCCATTTCTGAAGGGAAACACACAACACAGTTCTCCTCCATGGATCACACTCTGCTTTAGAGCAAGAAGCACGCTCTTGCTTTCTAGAGTCTCTAATAGAGCAGGAAACGTGATTGTGCTCAAAACAAAGAACGGTGTTTCCTACACATACGGACCATTGCTAGTTCAACTCCTCTTCTGAAACTGATACAAACCACAAGTCATCTAACATCCAATGCTTTTCAGTGAAGAGCAAGAAACGTGTGATCTTCGTGAACTATGTATCTTCCTTTGAGCTGAAAAGTGACTGAGTTTACCTGAAAAGATGTCTTGCTTGTAGGAAGACACAGAGCCTGGGATTTAACTCCATTTCTGAAGGGAAACACAAAACACAGTTCTCATCCATGAAACACACTCAGCTTTAGACCAGGAAGCATGCTCTTGCTTTCCAGAGACTCTAATAGAGCCAGAAACTTGAGGGTACTCAGAACAAAAGAACGGTGTTTCCTACACATACGGACCATTGCTAGTTCAACTCTGCTTCTGAAACTGATACAAACCTCAGGTCCTCTAACACCCAATGCTTTACAGTTAAGAGCAAGAAATGTGTGAGCTACGTGAACGGTGTAGCTTTGTTTGAGCTGAAAGGTGCCTGAGTTTACGTGAATCGAAGTCTTGCTTGTATAAAGATGCAGAGCCTGGGATTTAACTCCATTTCTGAAGGGAAACACACAGCACAGTTCTCATCCATGAAACACACTCTGCTTCAGAGCAAGAAGCACGCTCTTGCTTTCTAGAGTCTATAATAGAGCAAGAAACTTGAAAGTGTGCTCAGAACAAAAGAACGGTGTTTACTACACATACGGACCATTGCTAGTTCAACTCTGCTTCTGAAACTGACACAAACCACAGGACATCTAACATCCAATGCTTTTCAGTTAAGAGCAAGAAACACGTGAGCTTCGTAAACGATTTATATTCATTTGAGCTGAGAAGTGACTGAATTTACCTGAAATGATGTCTTGCATGTAGGAGGACACAGAGCCTGGGATTTAACTCCATTTCTGAAGGGAAACACACAGCACAGTTCTCATCCATGAAACACACTCTGCTTTAGAGCAAGAAGCATGTTCTTGCTTTCTAAGAGTCTCTAATACAGCAGGAAATGTGACTGTGGTCAGAAGAAAATAACGGTGTTTCCTACACATACTGACCATATCTAGGTCAACTCTTCTTCTTAAACTGATACAAACCACAGTTCCTCTAACATGCAATACTTTCCAGTTAAGAGCGAGACACGTGTGATCTTCGTAAACGATTTATATTCATTTGAGCTGAATACTGACAGTGTTTACCTGAAATGATGTCTTGCTTGTAGGAAGAAACAGAGCCTGGAATATAACTACATTTCTGAAGGGAAACACACAGCACAGATCTCATCCATGGAACACACTCTGCTTTAGAGCAAGAAGCATGCTCTTGCTTTCTAGATTCTCTAATAGAGCCAGAAACATGAGGGGAAGGTGAACAAAAAAATGGTGCTTCCTACACATAAGCACCATTGCTAATTCAACTCTGCTTCTGAAACTGATACAAACCACAGGTCCTCTAACATCCAATGCTTTACATTTAAGAGCAAGAAACGTGTGAGCTATGTGAACGATGTAGCTTTGTTTGAGCTGAAAGGTGACTGAGATTATGTGAAATGACGTCTTGATTGTAGGAAGATATAGAGCCTGTGATTTAACTCCATTTCTGAAGGGAAACACACAGCACTGTACTCACAATGAAACACACTCTGCATATAAGAAGAAGCACGTTCTTGCTTTCTAAGAGTCTCTAATACAGCAGGAAACGTGACTGTGGTCAGAACAAAATAACGGTGTTTCCTACACATACGGACCATATCTAGGTCAACTCTTCTTCTGAAACTGATACAAACCACAGTTCCTCTAACATGCACTGCTTTCCAGTTAAGAGCGAGAAACGAGTGAGCTTCGTGAACGATGTAGCTTTGTTTGAGCTGAAATGTGACTGAGTTTACGTGAAACAAAATCTTGCTTGTAGGAAGATGCAGAGCCTGTGATTTAACTCCATTTCTGAAGGGAAACACACAACACAGTTCTCATCCATGGATCACACTCTGCTTTAGAGCAAGAAGCACGCTCTTGCTTTCTAGAGTCTCTAATAGAGCAGGAAACGTGATTGTGCTCAAAACAAAGAACGGTGTTTCCTACACATACGGACCATTGCTAGTTCAACTCCTCTTCTGAAACTGATACAAACCACAAGTCATCTAACATCCAATGCTTTTCAGTGAAGAGCAAGAAACGTGTGATCTTCGTAAATGATTTATATTCATTTGAGCTGAAAAGTGACTGCGTTTACCTGAAATGATCTCTTGCTTGTAGGAAGACACAGAGCCTGGAATTTAACTCCATTTCTGAAGGGAAACACACAGCACAGTTCTCATCCATGAAACACACTCTGCTTTAGAGCAAGAAGCAGGCTCTTGCTTTCTAAGAGTCTCTAATACAGCAGGAAATGTGACTGTGGTCAGAACAAAATAACGGTGTTTCCTACACATACTGACCATATCTAGGTCAACTCTTCTTCTGAAACTGATACAAACCACATTTCCATTAACCTGCACTGCTTTCCAGTTAAGAACGAGAAACCTGTGAGCTTCGTGAACGATGTAGCTTCCTTTGAGCTGAAAAGTGACTGAGTTTACCTGAAAAGATGTCTTGCTTGTAGGAAGACACAGAGCCTGGGATTTAACTCCATTTCTGTAAGAAAACACACAGCACAGATATCATCCATGAAGCACACTCTGCTTTAGAGCACGAAGCATGCTCTTGCTTTCTAGATTCTCTAATACAGCCAGAAACTTGAAGGTACTCTGAAAAAAAGAACGGTGTTTCCTACACATACGGACCATTTCTAGTTCAACTCTACTGCTGAAACTGATACAAACCACAAGTCATCTAACATCCAATGCTTTTCAGTTAAGAGCGAGAAACGTGTGATCTTCGTATACGATTTATATTCATTTGAGCTGAATAGTGACTGCGTTTACCTGAAATGATATCTTGCTTGTAGGCAGAAACAGAGCCTGGAATATAACTCCATTTCTGAAGGGAAACACACAGCACAGATATCATCCATGGAAAACAATCTGCTTTAGAACAAGAAGCATGCTCTTGCTCTCTAGATTCTCTAATAGGGCCAGGAATATGAGGGGACTGTGAACAAAAGAACGGTGCTTCCTACACATACGGACCATTGCTAGTTCAACTCTGCTTCTGAAACTGATACAAACCACAGTTCCTCTAACATGCATTGCTTTCCAGTTAACAGTGAGAAACGTGTGATCTTCGTGAACTATGTATCTTCCTTTGAGGTGAAAAGTGACTGAGTTTACCTGAAAAGATGTCTTGCTTGTAGGAAGACACAGAGACTGGGATTTAACTCCATTTCTGAAGGGAAACACACAGCACAGTTCTCATCCATGAAACACAATCTGCTTCAGAGCAAGAAGCAACCTCTTGCTTTCTAGAGTCTACAATAGAGCCAGAAACTTGAATGTGTGCTCAGAACAAAGAACGGTGTTTCCTACACATACGGACCATTGGTAGTTCAACTCTGCTTCTGAAACTGACACAAACCACAGGACATCTAACATACAATGCGTTTCAGTTAAGAGCAAGAAATGTGTGAACTTCGTAAATGATTTATATTCATTTGAGCTGAAAACTGACTGCATTTACCTGAAATGATGTCTTGCTTGTAGGAAGACACAGAACCTGGAATTTAACTACATTTCTGAAGGGAAACACAAAGCACAGTTCTCATCCATGAAACACAATCAGCTTTTGAGCAAGAATCACACTCTTGCTTCTAAGAGTCTCTAATACAGCAGGAAACGTGATTGTGGTCAGAACAAAATAACGGTGTTTCCTACAAATACGGACCATATCTAAGACAGCTCTTCTTCTGAAACTGATACAAACCACAGTTCCTCTAACATGCATTGCTTTCCAGTTAAGAGCGAGAAACCTGTGAGCTTCGTGAACGATGTAGCTTTGTTTGAGCTGAAATGTGACTGAGTTTACGTGAAACAAAATCTTGCTTGTAGGAAGATGCAGAGCCTGTGATTTAACTCCATTTCTGAAGGGAAACACACAACACAGTTCTCCTCCATGGATCACACTCTGCTTTAGAGCAAGAAGCACGCTCTTGCTTTCTAGAGTCTCTAATAGAGCAGGAAACGTGATTGTGCTCAAAACAAAGAACGGTGTTTCCTACACATACGGACCATTGCTAGTTCAACTCCTCTTCTGAAACTGATACAAACCACAAGTCATCTAACATCCAATGCTTTTCAGTGAAGAGCAAGAAACGTGTGATCTTCGTAAATGATTTATATTCATTTGAGCTGAAAAGTGACTGCGTTTACCTGAAATGATCTCTTGCTTGTAGGAAGACACAGAGCCTGGAATTTAACTCCATTTCTGAAGGGAAACACACAGCACAGTTCTCATCCATGAAACACACTCTGCTTTAGAGCAAGAAGCAGGCTCTTGCTTTCTAAGAGTCTCTAATACAGCAGGAAATGTGACTGTGGTCAGAACAAAATAACGGTGTTTCCTACACATACTGACCATATCTAGGTCAACTCTTCTTCTGAAACTGATACAAACCACATTTCCATTAACCTGCACTGCTTTCCAGTTAAGAACGAGAAACCTGTGAGCTTCGTGAACGATGTAGCTTCCTTTGAGCTGAAAAGTGACTGAGTTTACCTGAAAAGATGTCTTGCTTGTAGGAAGACACAGAGCCTGGGATTTAACTCCATTTCTGTAAGAAAACACACAGCACAGATATCATCCATGAAGCACACTCTGCTTTAGAGCACGAAGCATGCTCTTGCTTTCTAGATTCTCTAATACAGCCAGAAACTTGAAGGTACTCTGAAAAAAAGAACGGTGTTTCCTACACATACGGACCATTTCTAGTTCAACTCTACTGCTGAAACTGATACAAACCACAAGTCATCTAACATCCAATGCTTTTCAGTTAAGAGCGAGAAACGTGTGATCTTCGTATACGATTTATATTCATTTGAGCTGAATAGTGACTGCGTTTACCTGAAATGATATCTTGCTTGTAGGCAGAAACAGAGCCTGGAATATAACTCCATTTCTGAAGGGAAACACACAGCACAGATATCATCCATGGAAAACAATCTGCTTTAGAACAAGAAGCATGCTCTTGCTCTCTAGATTCTCTAATAGGGCCAGGAATATGAGGGGACTGTGAACAAAAGAACGGTGCTTCCTACACATACGGACCATTGCTAGTTCAACTCTGCTTCTGAAACTGATACAAACCACAGTTCCTCTAACATGCATTGCTTTCCAGTTAACAGTGAGAAACGTGTGATCTTCGTGAACTATGTATCTTCCTTTGAGGTGAAAAGTGACTGAGTTTACCTGAAAAGATGTCTTGCTTGTAGGAAGACACAGAGACTGGGATTTAACTCCATTTCTGAAGGGAAACACACAGCACAGTTCTCATCCATGAAACACAATCTGCTTCAGAGCAAGAAGCAACCTCTTGCTTTCTAGAGTCTACAATAGAGCCAGAAACTTGAATGTGTGCTCAGAACAAAGAACGGTGTTTCCTACACATACGGACCATTGGTAGTTCAACTCTGCTTCTGAAACTGACACAAACCACAGGACATCTAACATACAATGCGTTTCAGTTAAGAGCAAGAAATGTGTGAACTTCGTAAATGATTTATATTCATTTGAGCTGAAAACTGACTGCATTTACCTGAAATGATGTCTTGCTTGTAGGAAGACACAGAACCTGGAATTTAACTACATTTCTGAAGGGAAACACAAAGCACAGTTCTCATCCATGAAACACAATCAGCTTTTGAGCAAGAATCACACTCTTGCTTCTAAGAGTCTCTAATACAGCAGGAAACGTGATTGTGGTCAGAACAAAATAACGGTGTTTCCTACAAATACGGACCATATCTAAGACAGCTCTTCTTCTGAAACTGATACAAACCACAGTTCCTCTAACATGCATTGCTTTCCAGTTAAGAGCGAGAAACCTGTGAGCTTCGTGAACGATGTAGCTTTGTTTGAGCTGAAATGTGACTGAGTTTACGTGAAACAAAATCTTGCTTGTAGGAAGATGCAGAGCCTGTGATTTAACTCCATTTCTGAAGGGAAACACACAACACAGTTCTCCTCCATGGATCACACTCTGCTTTAGAGCAAGAAGCACGCTCTTGCTTTCTAGAGTCTCTAATAGAGCAGGAAACGTGATTGTGCTCAAAACAAAGAACGGTGTTTCCTACACATACGGACCATTGCTAGTTCAACTCCTCTTCTGAAACTGATACAAACCACAAGTCATCTAACATCCAATGCTTTTCAGTGAAGAGCAAGAAACGTGTGATCTTCGTAAATGATTTATATTCATTTGAGCTGAAAAGTGACTGCGTTTACCTGAAATGATCTCTTGCTTGTAGGAAGACACAGAGCCTGGAATTTAACTCCATTTCTGAAGGGAAACACACAGCACAGTTCTCATCCATGAAACACACTCTGCTTTAGAGCAAGAAGCAGGCTCTTGCTTTCTAAGAGTCTCTAATACAGCAGGAAATGTGACTGTGGTCAGAACAAAATAACGGTGTTTCCTACACATACTGACCATATCTAGGTCAACTCTTCTTCTGAAACTGATACAAACCACATTTCCATTAACCTGCACTGCTTTCCAGTTAAGAACGAGAAACCTGTGAGCTTCGTGAACGATGTAGCTTCCTTTGAGCTGAAAAGTGACTGAGTTTACCTGAAAAGATGTCTTGCTTGTAGGAAGACACAGAGCCTGGGATTTAACTCCATTTCTGTAAGAAAACACACAGCACAGATATCATCCATGAAGCACACTCTGCTTTAGAGCACGAAGCATGCTCTTGCTTTCTAGATTCTCTAATACAGCCAGAAACTTGAAGGTACTCTGAAAAAAAGAACGGTGTTTCCTACACATACGGACCATTTCTAGTTCAACTCTACTGCTGAAACTGATACAAACCACAAGTCATCTAACATCCAATGCTTTTCAGTTAAGAGCGAGAAACGTGTGATCTTCGTATACGATTTATATTCATTTGAGCTGAATAGTGACTGCGTTTACCTGAAATGATATCTTGCTTGTAGGCAGAAACAGAGCCTGGAATATAACTCCATTTCTGAAGGGAAACACACAGCACAGATATCATCCATGGAAAACAATCTGCTTTAGAACAAGAAGCATGCTCTTGCTCTCTAGATTCTCTAATAGGGCCAGGAATATGAGGGGACTGTGAACAAAAGAACGGTGCTTCCTACACATACGGACCATTGCTAGTTCAACTCTGCTTCTGAAACTGATACAAACCACAGTTCCTCTAACATGCATTGCTTTCCAGTTAACAGTGAGAAACGTGTGATCTTCGTGAACTATGTATCTTCCTTTGAGGTGAAAAGTGACTGAGTTTACCTGAAAAGATGTCTTGCTTGTAGGAAGACACAGAGACTGGGATTTAACTCCATTTCTGAAGGGAAACACACAGCACAGTTCTCATCCATGAAACACAATCTGCTTCAGAGCAAGAAGCAACCTCTTGCTTTCTAGAGTCTACAATAGAGCCAGAAACTTGAATGTGTGCTCAGAACAAAGAACGGTGTTTCCTACACATACGGACCATTGGTAGTTCAACTCTGCTTCTGAAACTGACACAAACCACAGGACATCTAACATACAATGCGTTTCAGTTAAGAGCAAGAAATGTGTGAACTTCGTAAATGATTTATATTCATTTGAGCTGAAAACTGACTGCATTTACCTGAAATGATGTCTTGCTTGTAGGAAGACACAGAACCTGGAATTTAACTACATTTCTGAAGGGAAACACAAAGCACAGTTCTCATCCATGAAACACAATCAGCTTTTGAGCAAGAATCACACTCTTGCTTCTAAGAGTCTCTAATACAGCAGGAAACGTGATTGTGGTCAGAACAAAATAACGGTGTTTCCTACAAATACGGACCATATCTAAGACAGCTCTTCTTCTGAAACTGATACAAACCACAGTTCCTCTAACATGCATTGCTTTCCAGTTAAGAGCGAGAAACCTGTGAGCTTCGTGAACGATGTAGCTTTGTTTGAGCTGAAATGTGACTGAGTTTACGTGAAACAAAATCTTGCTTGTAGGAAGATGCAGAGCCTGTGATTTAACTCCATTTCTGAAGGGAAACACACAACACAGTTCTCCTCCATGGATCACACTCTGCTTTAGAGCAAGAAGCACGCTCTTGCTTTCTAGAGTCTCTAATAGAGCAGGAAACGTGATTGTGCTCAAAACAAAGAACGGTGTTTCCTACACATACGGACCATTGCTAGTTCAACTCCTCTTCTGAAACTGATACAAACCACAAGTCATCTAACATCCAATGCTTTTCAGTGAAGAGCAAGAAACGTGTGATCTTCGTAAATGATTTATATTCATTTGAGCTGAAAAGTGACTGCGTTTACCTGAAATGATCTCTTGCTTGTAGGAAGACACAGAGCCTGGAATTTAACTCCATTTCTGAAGGGAAACACACAGCACAGTTCTCATCCATGAAACACACTCTGCTTTAGAGCAAGAAGCAGGCTCTTGCTTTCTAAGAGTCTCTAATACAGCAGGAAATGTGACTGTGGTCAGAACAAAATAACGGTGTTTCCTACACATACTGACCATATCTAGGTCAACTCTTCTTCTGAAACTGATACAAACCACATTTCCATTAACCTGCACTGCTTTCCAGTTAAGAACGAGAAACCTGTGAGCTTCGTGAACGATGTAGCTTCCTTTGAGCTGAAAAGTGACTGAGTTTACCTGAAAAGATGTCTTGCTTGTAGGAAGACACAGAGCCTGGGATTTAACTCCATTTCTGTAAGAAAACACACAGCACAGATATCATCCATGAAGCACACTCTGCTTTAGAGCACGAAGCATGCTCTTGCTTTCTAGATTCTCTAATACAGCCAGAAACTTGAAGGTACTCTGAAAAAAAGAACGGTGTTTCCTACACATACGGACCATTTCTAGTTCAACTCTACTGCTGAAACTGATACAAACCACAAGTCATCTAACATCCAATGCTTTTCAGTTAAGAGCGAGAAACGTGTGATCTTCGTATACGATTTATATTCATTTGAGCTGAATAGTGACTGCGTTTACCTGAAATGATATCTTGCTTGTAGGCAGAAACAGAGCCTGGAATATAACTCCATTTCTGAAGGGAAACACACAGCACAGATATCATCCATGGAAAACAATCTGCTTTAGAACAAGAAGCATGCTCTTGCTCTCTAGATTCTCTAATAGGGCCAGGAATATGAGGGGACTGTGAACAAAAGAACGGTGCTTCCTACACATACGGACCATTGCTAGTTCAACTCTGCTTCTGAAACTGATACAAACCACAGTTCCTCTAACATGCATTGCTTTCCAGTTAACAGTGAGAAACGTGTGATCTTCGTGAACTATGTATCTTCCTTTGAGGTGAAAAGTGACTGAGTTTACCTGAAAAGATGTCTTGCTTGTAGGAAGACACAGAGACTGGGATTTAACTCCATTTCTGAAGGGAAACACACAGCACAGTTCTCATCCATGAAACACAATCTGCTTCAGAGCAAGAAGCAACCTCTTGCTTTCTAGAGTCTACAATAGAGCCAGAATCTTGAATGTGTGCTCAGAACAAAAGAACGGTGTTTCCTACACATACGGACCATTGGTAGTTCAACTCTGCTTCTGAAACTGACACAAACCACAGGATATCTAACATACAATGCGTTTCAGTTAAGAGCAAGAAATGTGTGAACTTCGTAAATGATTTATATTCATTTGAGCTGAAAACTGACTGCATTTACCTGAAATGATGTCTTGCTTGTAGGAAGACACAGAACCTGGAATTTAACTACATTTCTGAAGGGAAACACACAGCACAGTTCTCATCCATGAAACACAATCAGCTTTTGAGCAAGAATCACACTCTTGCTTTCTAAGAGTCTCTAATACAGCAGGAAACGTGACTGTGGTCAGAACAAAATAATGGTGTTTCCTTCACATATGGACCATATCTAGCGTATCTCTTCTTCTGAAACTGATACAAACCACAGTTCCTCTAACATGCAATGCTTTCCATTTAACAGCAAGAAACGTGTGAGCTTCGTGAACTATGTATCTTCCTTTGAGCTGAAAAGTGACTGAGTTTACCTGAAAAGATGTCTTGCTTGTAGGAAGACACAGAGCCTGGGATTTAACTCCATTTCTGAAGGGAAACAGACAGTACAGATCTCAACCATGAAAGACACTCTGCTTTAGAGCACGAAGCATGCTCTTGCTTTCTAGAGTCTTTGATAGAGCCAGAAACTTGAGGGTACTCTGAACAAAAGAACGGTGTTTCCTACACATACGGACCATTGCTAGTTCAACTCTCCTTCTGAAACTGATATAAACCACAGGTCCTCTAACATCCAATGCTTTACAGTTAAGTGCAAGAAACCTGTGAGCTATGTGAACGATGTAGCTTTGTCTGATTGAAAGGTGACTGAGTTTACGTGAAATGAAGTCTTCCTTGTAGGAAGATACAGAGCCTGTTATTTAACTCCATTTCTGAAGGGAAACACACAGCACAGTTCTCATCCATGAAACACACTCTGCTTTAGAGCAAGAAGCATGCACTTGTTTTCTAAGTGTCTCTAATAGAGCAGGAAACGTGACTGTGGTCAGAACAAAATAACGGTGTTTCCTACACATACGGACCATATCTAGGTCAACTCTTCTTCAGAAACTGAAACAAACCACAGTTTCTCTAACATGCAATGCTTTTCAGTTAAGAGCGAGAAACGTGTGAGCTTCGTAAACGATTTATGTTCATTTGAGCTGAAAAGTGACTGAGTTTACCTGAAAAGATGTCTTGCTTGTAGGAAGACACAGAGCCTGGGATTTAACTCCATTTCTGAAGGGAAAATCACAGCACAGTTCTCATCCATGTAACACACTCTGCTTTAGAGCAAGAAGCACGCTCTTGCTTTCTAGAGTCTATAATAGAGCAAGAAACTTGAAAGTGTGCTCCGAACAAAATAACGGTGTTTCCTACACATACGGACCATTGCTAGTTCAACTCTGATTCTGAAACTGATACAAACCACAGGTCATCTAACATCCAATGCTTTTCAGTTAAGAGCAAGAAACATGTGAGCTACGTGAACGATGTAGCTTTGTTTGAGCTGAAGTTGACTGAGTTTACGTGAAACGAAGTCTTGCTTGTAGAAATATGCAGAGCCTGTGATTTAACCCCATTTCTGAAGGGAAAAACACAGCACAGTTCTCATCCATGAAACACACTCTGCTTTAGAACAAGAAGCAAGCTCTTGCTTTCTAGAGTCTACAATAGAGCCAGAAACTTGAATGTGTGCTCAGAACAAAAGAACGGTGTTTCCTACACATACGGACCATTGGTAGTTCAACTCTGCTTCTGAACCTGACACAAACCACAGGACATCTAACATACAATGCGTTTCAGTTAAGAGCAAGAAATGTGTGAGCTTCGTAAATGATTTATATTCATTTGAGCTGAAAACTGACTGCATTTACCTGAAATGATGTCTTGCTTGTAGGAAGACACAGAACCTGGAATTTAACTACATTTCTGAAGGGAAACACACAGCACAGTTCTCATCCATGAAACACAATCAGCTTTTGAGCAAGAATCACACTCTTGCTTTCTAAGAGTCTCTAATACAGCAGGAAACGTGACTGTGGTCAGAACAAAATAATGGTGTTTCCTTCACATACGGACCATATCTAGCGTATCTCTTCTTCTGAAACTGATACAAACCACAGTTCCTCTAACATGCAATGCTTTCCATTTAACAGCGAGAAACGTGTGAGCTTCGTGAACTATGTATCTTCCTTTGAGCTGAAAAGTGACTGAGTTTACCTGAAAAGATGTCTTGCTTGTAGGAAGACACAGAGCCTGGGATTTAACTCCATTTCTGAAGGGAAACAGACAGTACAGATCTCAACCATGAAAGACACTCTGCTTTAGAGCACGAAGCATGCTCTTGCTTTCTAGAGTCTTTGATAGAGCCAGAAACTTGAGGGTACTCTGAACAAAAGAACGGTGTTTCCTACACATACGGACCATTGCTAGTTCAACTCTCCTTCTGAAACTGATATAAACCACAGGTCCTCTAACATCCAATGCTTTACAGTTAAGTGCAAGAAACCTGTGAGCTATGTGAACGATGTAGCTTTGTCTGATTGAAAGGTGACTGAGGTACGTGAAATGAAGTCTTCCTTGTAGGAAGATACAGAGCCTGTTATTTAACTCCATTTCTGAAGGGAAACACACAGCACAGTTCTCATCCATGAAACACACTCTGCTTTAGAGCAAGAAGCATGCACTTGTTTTCTAAGTGTCTCTAATAGAGCAGGAAACGTGACTGTGGTCAGAACAAAATAACGGTGTTTCCTACACATACGGACCATATCTAGGTCAACTCTTCTTCAGAAACTGAAACAAACCACAGTTTCTCTAACATGCAATGCTTTTCAGTTAAGAGCGAGAAACGTGTGAGCTTCGTAAACGATTTATGTTCATTTGAGCTGAAAAGTGACTGAGTTTACCTGAAAAGATGTCTTGCTTGTAGGAAGACACAGAGCCTGGGATTTAACTCCATTTCTGAAGGGAAAAACACAGCACAGTTCTCATCCATGTAACACACTCTGCTTTAGAGCAAGAAGCACGCTCTTGCTTTCTAGAGTCTATAATAGAGCAAGAAACTTGAAAGTGTGCTCCGAACAAAATAACGGTGTTTCCTACACATACGGACCATTGCTAGTTCAACTCTGATTCTGAAACTGATACAAACCACAGGTCATCTAACATCCAATGCTTTTCAGTTAAGAGCAAGAAACATGTGAGCTACGTGAACGATGTAGCTTTGTTTGAGCTGAAGTTGACTGAGTTTACGTGAAACGAAGTCTTGCTTGTAGAAATATGCAGAGCCTGTGATTTAACCCCATTTCTGAAGGGAAAAACACAGCACAGTTCTCATCCATGAAACACACTCTGCTTTAGAACAAGAAGCAAGCTCTTGCTTTCTAGAGTCTACAATAGAGCCAGAAACTTGAATGTGTGCTCAGAACAAAAGAACGGTGTTTCCTACACATACGGACCATTGGTAGTTCAACTCTGCTTCTGAACCTGACACAAACCACAGGACATCTAACATACAATGCGTTTCATTTAAGAGCAAGAAATGTGTGAGCTTCGTAAATGATTTATATTCATTTGAGCTGAAAACTGACTGCATTTACCTGAAATGATGTCTTGCTTGTAGGAAGACACAGAACCTGGAATTTAACTACATTTCTGAAGGGAAACACACAGCACAGTTCTCATCCATGAAACACAATCAGCTTTTGAGCAAGAATCACACTCTTGCTTTCTAAGAGTCTCTAATACAGCAGGAAACGTGACTGTGGTCAGAACAAAATAATGGTGTTTCCTTCACATACGGACCATATCTAGCGTATCTCTTCTTCTGAAACTGATACAAACCACAGTTCCTCTAACATGCAATGCTTTCCATTTAACAGCGAGAAACGTGTGAGCTTCGTGAACTATGTATCTTCCTTTGAGCTGAAAAGTGACTGAGTTTACCTGAAAAGATGTCTTGCTTGTAGGAAGACACAGAGCCTGGGATTTAACTCCATTTCTGAAGGGAAACAGACAGTACAGATCTCAACCATGAAACACACTCTGCTTTAGAGCACGAAGCATGCATGCTCTTGCATTCTAGAGTCTTTGATAGAGCCAGAAACTTGAGGGTACTCTGAACAAAAGAACGGTGTTTCCTACACATACGGACCATTGCTAGTTCAACTCTCCTTCTGAAACTGATATAAACCACAGGTCCTCTAACATCCAATGCTTTACAGTTAAGTGCAAGAAACGTGTGAGCTATGTGAACGATGTAGCTTTGTCTGATTGAAAGGTGACTGAGTTTACGTGAAATGAAGTCTTCCTTGTAGGAAGATACAGAGCCTGTTATTTAACTCCATTTCTGAAGGGAAACACACAGCACAGTTCTCATCCATGAAACACACTCTGCTTTAGAGCAAGAAGCATGCACTTGTTTTCTAAGTGTCTCTAATAGAGCAGGAAACGTGACTGTGGTCAGAAAAAAATAACGCTGTTTCCTACACATACGGACCATATCTAGGTCAACTCTTCTTCTGAAACTGAAACAAACCACAGTTTCTCTAACATGCAATGCTTTTCAGTTAAGAGCGAGAAACGTGTGAGCTTCGTAAACAATTTATGTTCATTTGAGCTGAAAAGTGACTGAGTTTACCTTAAAAGATGTCTTGCTTGTAGGAAGACACAGAGCCTGGGATTTAACTCCATTTCTGAAGGGAAAAACACAGCACAGTTCTCATCCATGTAACACACTCTGCTTTAGAGCAAGAAGCACGCTATTGCTTTCTAGAGTCTATAATAGAGTAAGAAACTTGAAAGTGTGCTCAGAACAAAATAACGGTGTTTCCTACACATACGGACCATTGCTAGTTCAACTCTGATTCTGAAACTGATACAAACCACAGGTCATCTAACATCCAATGCTTTTCAGTTAAGAGCAAGAAACATGTGAGCTACGTGAACGATGTAGCTTTGTTTGAGCTGAAAGTTGTCTGAGTTTACGTGAAACGAAGTCTTGCTTGTAGAAAGATGCAGAGCCTGTGATTTAACCCCATTTCTGAAGGGAAAAACACAGCACAGTTCTCATCCATGAAACACACTCTGCTTTAGAACAAGAAGCAAGCTCTTGCTTTCTAGAGTCTACAATAGAGCCAGAAACTTGAATGTATGCTCAGAACAAAAGAACGGTGTTTCCTACACATACGGACCATTGGTAGTTCAACTCTGCTTCTGAAACTGACACAAACCACAGGACATCTAACATACAATGCGTTTCAGTTAAGAGCAAGAAATGTGTGAGCTTCGTAAATGATTTATATTCATTTGAGCTGAAAACTGACTGCATTTTCCTGAAATGATGTCTTGCTTGTAGGAAGACACAGAACCTGGAATTTAACTGCATTTCTGAAGGGAAACACACAGCACAGTTCTCATCCATGAAACACAATCAGCTTTTGAGCAAGAATCACACTCTTGCTTTCTAAGAGTCTCTAATACAGCAGGAAACGTGACTGTGGTCAGAACAAAATAATGGTGTTTCCTTCACATACGGACCATATCTAGCGTATCTCTTCTTCTGAAACTGATACAAACCACAGTTCCTCTAACATGCAATGCTTTCCATTTAACAGCGAGAAACGTGTGAGCTTCGTGAACTATGTATCTTCCTTTGAGCTGAAAAGTGACTGAGTTTACCTGAAAAGATGTCTTGCTTGTAGGAAGACACAGAGCCTGGGATTTAACTCCATTTCTGAAGGGAAACAGACAGTACAGATCTCAACCATGAAACACACTCTGCTTTAGAGCACGAAGCATGCTCTTGCTTTCTAGAGTCTTTGATAGAGCCAGAAACTTGAGGGTACTCTGAACAAAAGAACGGTGTTTCCTACACATACGGACCATTGCTAGTTCAACTCTCCTTCTGAAACTGATATAAACCACAGGACCTCTAACATCCAATGCTTTACAGTTAAGTGCAAGAAACCTGTGAGCTATGTGAACGATGTAGCTTTGTCTGATTGAAAGGTGACTGAGTTTACGTGAAACGAAGTCTTCCTTGTAGGAAGATACAGAGCCTGTTATTTAACTCCATTTCTGAAGGGAAACACACAGCACAGTTCTCATCCATGAAACACACTCTGCTTTCCAGCAAGAAGCATGCACTTGTTTTCTAAGTGTCTCTAATAGAGCAGGACACGTGACTGTGGTCAGAACAAAATAACGGTGTTTCCTACACATACGGACCATATCTAGGTCAACTCTTCTTCTGAAACTGAAACAAACCACAGTTTCTCTAACATGCAATGCTTTTCAGTTAAGAGCGAGAAACGTTTGAGCTTCGTAAACGATTTATGTTCATTTGAGCTGAAAAGTGACTGCGTTTACCTGAAAAGATATCTTGCTTGTAGGAAGACACAGAGCCTGGGATTTAACTCCATTTCTGAAGGGAAACACACAGCACAAGCATGCTCTTGCTTTCCAGAGTCTCTAATAGAGCCAGAAACTTGAGGGTACTCAGAACAATATAACGGTGTTTCCTACACATTCGGACCATTGCTAGTTCAACTCTGCTTCTGAAACTGATACAAATCACAGGTCCTCTAACATCCAATGCTTTACAGTTAAGAGCAAGAAACGTGTGAGCTACGTGAAGGATGTAGCTTTGTTTGTGCTGAAAGGTGACTGAGTTTAGGAGAAACGAAGTCTTGATTGTAGGAAGATGCCAAGCCTGTGATTTAACTACATTTCTGAAGGGAAACAAACAGCACAGTTCTCGTCAATGAAACACACTCTGCTTTAGAGCAAGAAGCACGCTCTTGCTTTCTAGGGTCTCTAATACAGCAGGTAAAGTCAGTGTGTTCAGAACAAAAGAACGGTGTTTCCTACATGTACAGACCATTGCTAGTTCAACTCTGCTTCTGAAACTGATACAAACCACAGTTACTATAACATGCAATGCGCGCCAGTTATGAGTGAGAAAGGTGTGAGCTTCGTAAACGATTTATATTCATTTGAGCTGAAAAGTGACTGCATTTACCTGAAATGATGTCTTGCTTGTAGGAAGACACAGAGCCTGGAATTGAACTCCATTTCTGAAGGGAAACACACAGCACAGTTCTCATCCATGAAACACACTCTGCTTTAGAGCAAGAAGCACGCCCTTGCTTTCTAGAGTATCTAATAGAACAGGAAATGTGAATGAGGTCAGAACAAAAGAACGGAGTTTCCTACACGTATGGACCATATCTACTTCAACTCTGCTTCTGAAACTGATAGAAACCACAGATTCTCTAACATACAATAGGTTCCAGTTAAGAACGAGAAACGAGTGAGCTTCGTGAACGATGTAGCTTCCTTTGAACTGAAAAGTGACTGAGTTTACCTGAAAAGATGTCTTGCTTGTAGGAAGACACCGAGCCTGGGATTTAACTCCATTTCTGAAGGGAAACACACAGCACAGTTCTCATCCATGAAACACACTCTGCTTTCTAGCAAGAAGCATGCACTTGTTTTCTAAGTGTCTCTAATAGAGCAAGAAACGTGACTGTGGTCAGAACAAAATAACGGTGTTTCCTACACATGCGGACCATATCTAGGTCAACTCTTCTTCTGAAACTGAAACAAACCACAGTTTCTCTAACATGCAATGCTTTTCAGTTAAGAGCGAGAAACGTGTGAGCTTCGTAAACGATTTATGTTCATTTGAGCTGAAAAGTGACTGAGTTTACCTGAAAAGATATCTTGCTTGTAGGAAGACACAGAGCCTGGGATTTAACTCCATTTCTGAAGGGAAACAGACAGCACAGTTCTCATCCATGAAACAAATTCTGCTTAGAGCATGAAGCATGTTCTGTCTTTCTAGAGTCTCTTTTAGAGCCAGAAACTTGAGGGTACTCAGAACAAAAGAACGGTGTTTCCCACACATACGGACCATTGCTAGTTCAACTCTGCTTCTGAAACTGAAACAAACCACAGGTCCTCTAACATCCAGTGCTTTACAGTTAAGAGCAAGAAACGTGTGAGCTATGTGAAAGATGTAGCTTTGTTTGAGTCAAGGTGACTGAGTTTACGTGAAACGAAGTCTTGCTTATAGGAAGATACAGAGCCTGTGATTTAACTCCATTTCTGAAGGGAAACACACAGCACAGTTCTCACGGTGAAACACACTCTGCTTTAGAGCAAGAAGCACGCTCTTGCTTTCTAGAGTCTCTAATAGAGCAGGAAATGTGAGTGTGCTCAGAACAAAAGAAGGATGTTTCCTACACACACAGACCTTATCTAGGTCAACTCTTCTTCTGAAACTGATACAAACCACAGTTCCATTAACATGCAAGGCTTTCCATTTAAGAGCAAGAAACGTATGAGCTTCGTGAATGATGTAGATTCATTTGAGCTGAAAAGTGACTGAGTTTACCTGAAAAGATGTCTTGCTTGTAGGAAGACACAGAGCCTGGGATTTAACTCCATTTCTGAAGGGAAAAACACAGCACAGTTCTCATCCATGTAACACACTCTGCTTTAGAGCAAGAAGCACGCTCTTGCTTTCTAGAGTCTATAATAGAGCAAGAAACTTGAAAGTGTGCTCAGAACAAAATAACGGTGTTTCCTACACATACGGACCAATGCTAGTTCAACTCTGATTCTGAAACTGATACAAACCACAGGTCATCTAACATCCAATGCTTTTCAGTTAAGAGCAAGAAACATGTGAGCTACGTGAACGATGTAGCTTTGTTTGAGCTGAAAGTTGACTGAGTTTACGTGAAACGAAGTCTTGCTTGTAGAAAGATGCAGAGCCTGTGATTTAACCCCATTTCTGAAAGGAAAAACACAACACAGTTCTCATCCATGAAACACACTCTGCTTTAGAGCAAGAAGCAAGCTCTTGCATTCTAGAGTCTACAATAGAGCCAGGACCTTGAATGTGTGCTCAGAACAAAAGAACGGTGTTTCCTACACATATGGACCATTGGTAGTTCAACTCTGATTCTGAAACTGACACAAACCACAGTTTCTCTAACATGCAATGCTAACCAGTTAAGAGTGAGAAACGTGTGAGCTTCGTGAACGATGTAGCTTCCTTTGAGCTGAAAAGTGACTGCGTTTACCTGAAAAGATGTCTTGCTTGTAGGAAGACACAGAGCCTGGGATTTAACTCCATTTCTGAAGGGAAACACACAGCACAAGCATGCTCTTGCTTTCCAGAGTCTCTAATAGTGCCAGAAACTTGAGGGTACTCAGAGCAAAATAACGGTGTTTCCTACACATACGGACCATATGTAGGTAAACACTTCTTCTGAAACTGATACAAACCACAATTCCTCTAACATGCAATTCTTTCCAATTAAGAGCGAGAAAAGTGTGAGCTTCGTGAACGATGTAGCTTTCTTTGAGATGAAAAGTGACTGAGTTTACCTGAAAAGATGTCTTGCTTGTATGAAGCCACAGAGCCTGGGATTTAACTCCATTATTAAGGGAAACACACAGCACAGTTCTCATCCATGAAACACACTCTGATTTAGAGCAAGAAGCATGCTCTTGCTTTCTAGAGTCTTTAATAGAGCTGGAAACGTGAGTGTGCTCAGAAGCAAAAAATGGTCTTTCCTACACATACGGACCATAGCTAGTCCAACTCTGCTTCTGAAACTGTACAAACCACAAGTCCTCTAACATCCAAAGCTTTTCAGTTAAGAGCGAGAAACGTGTGAGTTTCGTAAACGATTTATATTCATTTGAGCTGAAAAGTGACTGCGTTTACCTGAAATGATATCTTGCTTGTAGGAAGACACAGAGCCTGGAATTTAACTCCATTTGTGAAGGGAAACACATGGCACAGTTCTTGTCCATGAAAAACACTCTGCTTTAGAGCAAGAAGCACGCTCTTGCTTTCTAGAGTCTCTAATAGAGCAGGAAACGTGACTGTGGTCAGAACAAAATAACGGTGTTTCCTACACATATGGACCATATCTAGGTAAACTCGTCTTCTTATACTGATACAAACCACATTTCCTCTAACATGCAATGCTTTCCATTTAAGAGCGAGAAAGGTGTGACCTACGGGAATGATGTAGCTTCCTTTGAGCTGAAAAGTGACTTAGTTTACCTGAAAAGATGTCTTGCTTGTATGAAGACACAGAGCCTGGGATTTAACTCCATTATTAAGGGATACACACAGCACAGTTCTCATCCATGAAACACACTCTGCTTTAGAGCAAGAAGCACGCTCTTGCATTCCAAGTGTCTGTATTACAGCAGGAAACGTGACTGTGGTCAGAAAAAAATAATGGTGTTTCCTACACATACGCACCATATCTAGGTCAACTCTTCTCCTGAAACTGATACAAACCACAGATTCATTAACATGCAATGCTTTCCAGTTAAGAGTGAGAAACGTTTGAGCTTCATGAACGATGTAGCTTCCATTGAGCTGAAAAGTGACTGAGTTTACCTGAAAAGATATCTTGCTTGTAGCAGGACACAGAGCCTGGGATTTAACTCCAATTCTGAAGGGCAACACACTGCACAGTTCTCATCCATGAAACACACTCTGTTTTAGAGCAAGAAGCACGCTCTTGCTTTCTAAGATTCTCTAATACAGCTGGAAACGTGACTGTGGTCAGAACAAAATAACGTTGTTTCCTACACATACGGATCATATCTACGTCAACTCTTCTTCTGATACTTATACAAACCCCAGGTCCTCTAACATCCAATGCTTTACAGTTAAGAGCAAGAAACGTTTCAGCTACGTGAACGATGTAGCTGTGTTTGGCCAAAAGGTGACAGAGTTTACGTGAAACGAAGTCTTGCTTATAGGAAGATACAGAGCCTGTGATTTAACTCCATTTCTGAAGGGAAACACACAGCACAGTTCTCATGATGAAGCACACTCTGCGTATAGGAAGAAGCATGCTCTTGCTTTCTAGAGCCTATAATAAAGCAAGAAACATGAGTGTGCTCAGAACAAAAGAACGGTGTTTCCTACACATACGGAACATATCTAGTTCAACTCTTCTTCTGAAACTGATACAAACCACAGTTCCTCTAACATGCAATGCTTTCCAGTTGCGAACAAGAAACGTGTCAGCTTTGGGAACAATGTAGCTTTCTTTGAGCTGAAAAGTGACTGAGTTTACCTGAAAAGATGTCTTGCTTCTATGAAGACACAGAGCCTGGGATTTAACTCCATTATTAAGGGAAACACACAGCACAGTTCTCATCCATGAAACACACTCTGCTTTAGAGCAAGAAGCACGCTCTTGCTTTCTAGATTCTCTAATAGAGCAGGAAACGGGAGTGTGCTCAGAAGAAAAGAACGGTGTTTCCTACACATACGGACCATAGCTAGTTCAACTCTGCTTCTGAAACTGATACAAACCACAAGTCATCTAACATCCAAAGCTTTTCAGTTAATAGCGAGAAACGTGTGAGCTTTGTAAACGATTTATATTCCTTTGAGCTGAAAAGTGACTGCGTTTACCTGAAATAATATCTTGCTTGTAGGAGGACACACAGCCTGGAATTTAACTCCATTTGTGAAGGGAAACACACAGCACAGTTCTCATCCATGAAACACACTCTGCTTTAGAGCTAGAAGCATGCTCTGGCTTTCTAAAATTCTCTAATACAGCAGGAAACGTGACTGTGGTCAGAACAAAATAACGGTGTTTCCTACACATACGGACCATATCTAGGTCAACTCTTCTTCTGATACTTATACAAACCCCAGGTCCTCTAACATGCAATGTTTACAGTTAAGAGCAAGAAACGTTTGAGCTACGTGAACAATGTAGCTTTGTTTGGCTGAAAGGTGACTGAGTTGACCTGAAACGAAGTCTTGCATGTAGGAAGACAAAGAGCCTGGAATTTAACTCCATTTCTTATGGGAAACACACAGCACTGTTCTCACGATGAAACACACTCTGCGTGAAAGAAGAAGCACGCTCTTGCTTTCTACAGTCTCTAATAGAGCAGGTAACGTGGGTGTGCTCGGAACAAAAGAACGGTGTTTCCT
>CATKUP010000986.1:0-24848 GCA_949786385.1 Onychomys leucogaster
ATCCCAGGCTCTGTGTCTTCCTACAAGCAAGACTTCGTTTCAGATAAGGGCAGTCACTTTTCAGCTAAAACGAACTACATCATTCACGGAGCTCACACGTTTCTCATCTTTACAGACAAGCATTGGATGTTAGAGGACCAGTGCTTTGTGTCAGTTTAAGAAGCAGAGTGGACTAGATATGGTCCGTAAGTGTAGGAAACACCGTTCTTTTGTTCTCAGCTAAATCACATTTCCTGCTGTCTTAGAGACTCTAGAAAGCAAGAGCGTGCTTCTTGTTCTAAAGCAGAGTATGATCAATGGATGAGAACACTGCTGTGTGTTTCACTTCAGAAATGGTGTTAAATCCCAGGCTCTGAGTCTTCCTACAAGCAAGAATTCGTTTCAGGTAAGGGCAGTCACTTTTCTGCTCAAACGAACTACATCGTTCATGAAGCTCACACGTTTCCCATCTTAACTAACAAGCATTGGATGTTAGAGGACCAGTGATTTTTATCAGTTTCAGAAGCAGAGTTGGACTAGATATGGTCCGTAAGTGTAGGAAACACCGTTCTTTTGTTCTCAGGTAAATCACATTTCCTGCTGTCTTAGAGACTCCAGAAAGCAAGAGCGTGCTTCTCGCTCTAAAGCAGAGTGTGATCCATGGATCAGAACTATGCTGTGTGTTTCCCTTCATAAATGGAGTTAAATCTCAATCTCTTTGTCTTCCTACAAGCAAGACTTCGTTTCAGGTAAGGGCAGTCACTTTTCAGCTCAAACGAACTACATCGTTCACTGAGCTCACACATTTCTCTTCTTTACAGACAAGCATTGGATGTTAGAGGACCAGTGATTTGTATCAGTTTCAGAAACAGACTTGAACTAGATATGGTCCGTATGTGTAGGAAACACAGTTCTTTTGTTCTCAGCACACACACGTTTCCTGCTGTCTTAGAGACTCTAGAAAGCAAGAGCGTGCTTCTTGTTCTAAAGCAGAGTGTGATCAATGGATGATTACATTGCTGTGTGGTTCACTCCAGAAATGGAGTTAAATCCCAGGCTCTGAGTCTTCCTACAAGCAAGACTTCGATTCAGGTAAGGGCAATCACTTTTCTGCTCAAACGAACTACATCGTTCACGAAGCTCACACGTTTCTCATCTTAACTGACAAGCATTGGATATTAGAGGGTCAGTGCTTTGTATGAGTTTCAGAAGCAGATTTGGACTACATATGGTCTGTATGTGTAGGAAACACCGTTCTTTTGTTCTCAGCACACACACGTTTCAACCTGTCTTAGAGACTCTAGAAAGCAAGAGCGTGCTGCTTGTTCTAAAGCAGAGTGTGATCAATGGGTGATTACACTGCTGTGTGTTTCACTTCAGAAATGGAGTTAAATCCCAGGCTCTGAGTCTTCCTACAAGCAAGACTTCGATTCAGGTAAGGGCAGACACTTTTCTGCTCAAATGAACTACATCGTTCACGAAGATCACACGTTTCTCATCTTAACTGACAAGCATTGGATGTTAGAGGGTCAGTGCTTTGTATGAGTTTCAGAAGCAGATTTGGACTACATATGGTCTGTATTTATAGGAAACACCGTTCTTTTGTTCTGGGCACACTCAGATTACCTGCTATATTAGAGACTCTAAAAGCAAGAGCGTGCTTCTCGCTCTAAAGCAGAGTGTGATCCATGGATGAGAAAAATGCTGTGTGTTTCCTTTCAGAAATGGAGTTAAATCCCAGGCTCTGTGTCTTCCTACAAGCAAGACTTCGTTTCAGATAAGGGCAGTCACTTTTCAGCTAAAACGAACTACATCATTCATGGAGCTCACACGTTTCTCATCTTTACAGACAAGCATTGGATGTTAGAGGACCAGTGCTTTGTGTCAGTTTAAGAAGCAGAGTGGACTAGATATGGTCCGTAAGTGTAGGAAACACCGTTCTTTTGTTCTCAGCTAAATCACATTTCCTGCTGTCTTAGAGACTCTAGAAAGCAAGAGCGTGCTTCTTGTTCTAAAGCAGAGTATGATCAATGGATGAGAACACTGCTGTGTGTTTCACTTCAGAAATGGTGTTAAATCCCAGGCTCTGAGTCTTCCTACAAGCAAGAATTCGTTTCAGGTAAGGGCAGTCACATTTCTGCTCAAACGAACTACATCGTTCATGAAGCTCACACGTTTCCCATCTTAACTAACAAGCATTGGATGTTAGAGGACCAGTGATTTTTATCAGTTTCAGAAGCAGAGTTGGACTAGATATGGTCCGTATGTGTCGGAAACACCGTTCTTTTGTTCTCAGCAAAATCACATTTCCTGCTGTCTTAGAGACTCCAGAAAGCAAGAGCGTGCTTCTCGCGCTAAAGCAGAGTGTGATCCTTGGATCAGAACTATGCTGTGTGTTTCCCTTCATAAATGGAGTTAAATCTCAATCTCTTTGTCTTCCTACAAGCAAGACTTCGTTTCAGGTAAGGGCAGTCACTTTTCAGCTCAAACGAACTACATCGTTCACTGAGCTCACACATTTCTCTTCTTTACAGACAAGCATTGGATGTTAGAGGACCAGTGCTTTGTATCAGTTTCAGAAACAGAGTTGAACTAGATATGGTCCGTATGTGTAGGAAACACAGTTCTTTTGTTCTCAGCACACACACTTTTCCTGCTGTCTTAGAGACTCTAGAAAGCAAGAGCGTGCTTCTTGTTCTAAAGCAGAGTGTGATCAATGGATGATTACATTGCTGTGTGTTTCACTCCAGAAATGGAGTTAAATCCCAGGCTCTGAGTCTTCCTACAAGCAAGACTTCGATTCAGGTAAGGGCAGTCACTTTTCACCTCAAACGAACTACATCGTTCACAAAGCTCACATGTTTCTCATATTAACTGACAAGCATTGGATGTTAGAGGGTCAGTGCTCTGTATCAGTTTCAGTAGCAGATTTGGACTATATATGGTCTGTATGTGTAGGAAACACCGTTCTTTTGTTCTGGGCACACTCAGATTACCTGCTATATTAGAGACTCTAAAAGCAAGAGCGTGCTTCTCGCTCTAAAGCAGAGTGTGATCCATGGATGAGAAAAATGCTGTGTGTTTCCCTTCAGAAATGGAGTTAAATCCCAGGCTCTGTGTCTTCCTACAAGGAAGACTTCGTTTCAGGTAAGGGCAGTCACTTTTCAGCTCAAACGAACAACATCGTTCACGAAGCTCACAGGTTTCTCATCTTAACAGACAAGCATTGGATGTTAGAGGACCAGTGCTTTGTATCAGTTTAAGAAGCAGAGTTGAACTAGATATGGTACGTATGTTTAGGAAACACCGTTCTTTTGTTCTCAGCACACACACGTTTCCTGCTGTCTTAGAGACTCTAGAATGCAAGAGCATGCTTCTTGTTCTAAAGCAGAGTGTGATCAATGGATGATTACATTGCTGTGTGTTTCACTCCAGAAATTGAGTTAAATCCCAGGCTCTGAGTCTTCCTACAAGCAAGACTTCGATTCAGGTAAGGGCAATCACTTTTCTGCTCAAACGAACTACATCGTTCACGAAGCTCACACGTTTCTCATCTTAACTGACAAACATTGGATGTTAGAGGGTCAGTGCTTTGTATCAGTTTCAGAAGCAGATTTGGACTACATATGGTCTGTATATGTAGGAAACACCGTTCTTTTGTTCTGGGCACACTCAGATTACCTGCTATATTAGAGACTCTAAAAGCAAGAGCGTGCTTCTCGCTCTAAAGCAGAGTGTGATCCATGGATGAGTAAAATGCTGTGTGTTTCCCTTCAGAAATGGAGTTAAATCCCAGGCTCTGTGTCTTCCTACAAGGAAGACTTCGTTTCAGGTAAGGGCAGTCACTTTTCAGCTCAAACGAACTACATCGTTCACTGAGCTCACACGTTTCTCATCTTAACAGACAAGCATTGGATGTTAGAGGACCAGTGCTTTGTATAAGTTTCAGAAGCAGAGTTGAACTAGATATGGTCCGTATGTTTAGGAAACACCGTTCTTTTGTTCTCAGCACACACACGTTTCCTGCTGTCTTAGAGACTCTAGAAAGCAAGAGCGTGCTTCTTGTTCTTAAGCAGATTGTGATCAATGGGTGATTACACTGCTGTGTGTTTCACTTCAGAAATGGAGTTAAATCCCAGGCTCTGTGTCTTCCTACAAGCAAGACTTCGTTTCAGATAAGGGCAGTCACTTTTCAGCTAAAACGAACTACATCATTCACGGAGCTCACACGTTTCTCATCTTTACAGACAAGCATTGGATGTTAGAGGACCAGTGCTTTGTGTCAGTTTAAGAAGCAGAGTGGACTAGATATGGTCCGTAAGTGTAGGAAACACCGTTCTTTTGTTCTCAGCTAAATCACATTTCCTGCTGTCTTAGAGACTCTAGAAAGCAAGAGCGTGCTTCTTGTTCTAAAGCAGAGTATGATCAATGGATGAGAACACTGCTGTGTGTTTCACTTCAGAAATGGTGTTAAATCCCAGGCTCTGAGTCTTCCTACAAGCAAGAATTCGTTTCAGGTAAGGGCAGTCACTTTTCTGCTCAAACGAACTACATCGTTCTTGAAGCTCACACGTTTCCCATCTTAACTAACAAGCATTGGATGTTAGAGGACCAGTGATTTTTATCAGTTTCAGAAGCAGAGTTGGACTAGATATGGTCCGTAAGTGTAGGAAACACCGTTCTTTTGTTCTCAGCTAAATCACATTTCCTGCTGTCTTAGAGACTCCAGAAAGCAAGAGCGTGCTTCTCGCTCTAAAGCAGAGTGTGATCCATGGATCAGAACTATGCTGTGTGTTTCCCTTCATAAATGGAGTTAAATCTCAATCTCTTTGTCTTCCTACAAGCAAGACTTCGTTTCAGGTAAGGGCAGTCACTTTTCAGCTCAAAAGAACTACATCGTTCACTGAGCTCACACATTTCTCTTCTTTACAGACAAGCATTGGATGTTAGAGGACCAGTGCTTTGTATCAGTTTCAGAAACAGACTTGAACTAGATATGGTCCGTATGTGTAGGAAACACAGTTCTTTTGTTCTCAGCACACACGTTTCCTGCTGTCTTAGAGACTCTAGAAAGCAAGAGCGTGCTTCTTGTTCTAAAGCAGAGTGTGATCAATGGATGATTACATTGCTGTGTGTTTCACTCCAGAAATGGAGTTAAATCCCAGGCTCTGAGTCTTCCTCCAAGCAAGACTTCGATTCAGGTAAGGGCAATCACTTTTCTGCTCAAACGAACTACATCGTTCACGAAGCTCACACGTTTCTCATCTTAACTGACAAGCATTGGATGTTAGAGGGTCAGTGCTTTGTATGAGTTTCAGAAGCAGATTTGGACTACATATGGTCTGTATGTGTAGGAAACACCGTTCTTTTGTTCTCAGCACACACACGTTTCCTGCTGTCTTAGAGACTCTAGAAAGCAAGAGCGTGCTTCTTGTTCTAAAGCAGAGTGTGATCAATGGGTGATTACACTGCTGTGTGTTTCACTTCAGAAATGGAGTTAAATCCCAGGCTCTGAGTCTTCCTACAAGCAAGACTTCGATTCAGGTAAGGGCAGACACTTTTCTGCTCAAATGAACTACATCGTTCACGAAGCTCACACGTTTCTCATCTTAACTGACAAGCATTGGATGTTAGAGGGTCAGTGCTTTGTATGAGTTTCAGAAGCAGATTTGGACTACATATGGTCTGTATTTATAGGAAACACCGTTCTTTTGTTCTGGGCACACTCAGATTACCTGCTATATTAGAGACTCTAAAAGCAAGAGCGTGCTTCTCGCTCTAAAGCAGAGTGTGATCCATGGATGAGAAAAATGCTGTGTGTTTCCTTTCAGAAATGGAGTTAAATCCCAGGCTCTGTGTCTTCCTACAAGCAAGACTTCGTTTCAGATAAGGGCAGTCACTTTTCAGCTAAAACGAACTACATCATTCATGGAGCTCACACGTTTCTCATCTTTACAGACAAGCATTGGATGTTAGAGGACCAGTGCTTTGTGTCAGTTTAAGAAGCAGAGTGGACTAGATATGGTCCGTAAGTGTAGGAAACACCGTTCTTTTGTTCTCAGCTAAATCACATTTCCTGCTGTCTTAGAGACTCTAGAAAGCAAGAGCGTGCTTCTTGTTCTAAAGCAGAGTATGATCAATGGATGAGAACACTGCTGTGTGTTTCACTTCAGAAATGGTGTTAAATCCCAGGCTCTGAGTCTTCCTACAAGCAAGAATTCGTTTCAGGTAAGGGCAGTCACTTTTCTGCTCAAACGAACTACATCGTTCATGAAGCTCACACGTTTCCCATCTTAACTAACAAGCATTGGATGTTAGAGGACCAGTGATTTTTATCAGTTTCAGAAGCAGAGTTGGACTAGATATGGTCCGTATGTGTCGGAAACACCGTTCTTTTGTTCTCAGCAAAATCACATTTCCTGCTGTCTTAGAGACTCCAGAAAGCAAGAGCGTGCTTCTCGCGCTAAAGCAGAGTGTGATCCATGGATCAGAACTATGCTGTGTGTTTCCCTTCATAAATGGAGTTAAATCTCAATCTCTTTGTCTTCCTACAAGCAAGACTTCGTTTCAGGTAAGGGCAGTCACTTTTCAGCTCAAACGAACTACATCGTTCACTGAGCTCACACATTTCTCTTCTTTACAGACAAGCATTGGATGTTAGAGGACCAGTGCTTTGTATCAGTTTCAGAAACAGAGTTGAACTAGATATGGTCCGTATGTGTAGGAAACACAGTTCTTTTGTTCTCAGCACACACACGTTTCCTGCTGTCTTAGAGACTCTAGAAAGCAAGAGCGTGCTTCTTGTTCTAAAGCAGAGTGTGATCAATGGGTGATTACACTGCTGTGTGTTTCACTTCAGAAATGGAGTTAAATCCCAGGCTCTGTGTCTTCCTACAAGCAAGACTTCGTTTCAGAAAAGGGCAGTCACTTTTCAGCTAAAACGAACTACATCATTCACGGAGCTCACACGTTTCTCATCTTTACAGACAAGCATTGGATGTTAGAGGACCAGTGCTTTGTGTCAGTTTAAGAAGCAGAGTGGACTAGATATGGTCCGTAAGTGTAGGAAACACCGTTCTTTTGTTCTCAGCTAAATCACATTTCCTGCTGTCTTAGAGACTCTAGAAAGCAAGAGCGTGCTTCTTGTTCTAAAGCAGAGTATGATCAATGGATGAGAACACTGCTGTGTGTTTCAGTTCAGAAATGGTGTTAAATCCCAGGCTCTGAGTCTTCCTACAAGCAAGAATTCATTTCAGGTAAGGGCAGTCACTTTTCTGCTCAAACGAACTACATCGTTCATGAAGCTCACACGTTTCCCATCTTAACTAACAAGCATTGGATGTTAGAGGACCAGTGATTTTTATCAGTTTCAGAAGCAGAGTTGGACTAGATATGGTCCGTAAGTGTAGGAAACACCGTTCTTTTGTTCTCAGCTAAATCACATTTCCTGCTGTCTTAGAGACTCCAGAAAGCAAGAGCGTGCTTCTCGCGCTAAAGCAGAGTGTGATCCATGGATCAGAACTATGCTGTGTGTTTCCCTTCATAAATGGAGATAAATCTCAATCTCTTTGTCTTCCTACAAGCAAGACTTCGTTTCAGGTAAGGGCAGTCACTTTTCAGCTCGAACGAACTACATCGTTCACTGAGCTCACACATTTCTCTTCTTTACAGACAAGCATTGGATGTTAGAGGACCAGTGATTTGTATCAGTTTCAGAAACAGACTTGAACTAGATATGGTCCGTATGTGTAGGAAACACAGTTCTTTTGTTCTCAGCACACACACGTTTCCTGCTGTCTTAGAGACTCTAGAAAGCAAGAGCGTGCTTCTTGTTCTAAAGCAGAGTGTGATCAATGGATGATTGCATTGCTGTGTGGTTCACTCCAGAAATGGAGTTAAATCCCAGGCTCTGAGTCTTCCTACAAGCAAGACTTTGATTCATGTAAGGGCAGTCACTTTTCTGCTCAAACGAACTACATCGTTCATGAAGCTCACACGTTTCCCATCTTAACTGACAAGCATTGGATGTTAGAGGACCAGTGATTTGTATCAGTTTCAGAAGAAGAGTTGGACTAGATATGGTCCGTATGTGTAGGAAACACCGTTCTTTTGTTCTCAGCACACTCACGTTTCCTGCTGTGTTAGAGACTCCAGAAAGCAAGAGCATGCTTCTCGCTCTAAAGCAGAGTGTGATCCATGGATGAGAAAAATGCTGTGTGTTTCCTTTCAGAAATGGAATTAAATCCCAGGCTCTGTGTCTTCCTACAAGCAAGACTTCATTTCAGGTAAGGGCAGTCACTTTTCAGCTCAAACGAACTACATCATTCACGGAGCTCACACGTTTCTCATCTTAACAGACAAGCATTGGATGTTAGAGGACCAGTGCTTTGTGTCAGTTTAAGAAGCAGAGTTGGACTAGATATGGTCCGTATGTGTAGGAAACACCATTCTTTTGTTCTCAGCACACACACGTTTCCTGCTGTCTTAGAGACTCTAGAAAGCAAGAGCGTGCTTCTTGTTCTAAGGCAGAGTGTGATCAATGGGTGATTACACTGCCGTGTGTTTCACTTCAGAAATGGAGTTAAATCCCAGGCTCTGAGTCTTCCTACAAGCAAGACTTCGTTTAGGTAAGGGCAGTCACTTTTCAGCTCAAATGAACTACATCGTTCACGAAGCTCACACGTTTCTCATCTTAACTGACAAGCATTGGATGTTAGAGGGTCAGTGCTTTGTATCAGTTTCAGAATCAGATTTGGACTACATATGGTCTGTATGTGTAGGAAACACCGTTCTTTTGTCCTGGCACACTCAGATTACCTGCTATATTAGAGACTCTAAAAGCAAGAGCGTGCTTCTCGCTCTAAAGCAGAGTGTGATCCATGGATGAGAAAAATGCTATGTGTTTCCCTTCAGAAATGGAGTTAAATCCCAGGCTCTTTGTCTTCCTACAAGGAAGACTTCGTTTCAGGTAAGGGCAGTCACTTTTCAGCTCAAACGAACTACATCGTTCACGATGCTCACATATTTCTCATCTTAACAGACAAGCATTGGATGTTAGAGGACCAGTGCTTTGTATCAGTTTCAAAAGCAGAGTTGAACTAGATATGGTCCGTATATTTAGGAAACACCGTTCTTTTGTTCTCAGCACACACACGTTTCCTGCTGTCTTAGAGACTCTAGAAAGCAAGAGCGTGCTTCTTGTTCTAAAGCAGAGTGTGATCAATGGATGATTACACTGCTGTGTGTTTCACTTCAGAAATGGAGTTAAATCCCAGGCTCTGAGTCTTCCTACAAGAAGACTTTGATTCATGTAAGGGCAGTCACTTTTCTGCTCAAACGAACTACATCGTTCATGAAGCTCACACGTTTCCCATCTTAACTGACAAGCATTGGATGTTAGAGGACCAGTGATTTGTATCAGTTTCCGAAGAAGAGTTGGACTAGATATCGTCCGTATGTGTAGGAAACACCGTTCGTTTGTTCTCAGCACACTCACGTTTCCTGCTGTGTTAGAGACTCCAGAAAGCAAGAGCGTGCTTCTCGCTCTAAAGCAGAGTGTGATCCATGGATGAGAAAAATGCTGTGTGTTTCCTTTCAGAAATGGAGTTAAATCCCAGGCTCTGTGTCTTCCAACAAGCAAGACTTCGTTTCAGGGTAGGGCAGTCACTTTTCAGCTCAAACGAACTACATCATTCACGGAGCTCACACGTTTCTCATCTTAACAGACAAGCATTGGATGTTAGAGGACCAGTGCTTTGTGTCAGTTTAAGAAGCAGAGTTGGACTAGATATGGTCCGTATGTTTAGGAAACACCGTTCTTTTGTTCTCAGCACACACACGTTTCCTGCTTTCTTAGAGACTCTAGAAAGCAAGAGCATGCTTCTTGTTCTAAAGCAGAGTGTGATCCGTGGATGAGAAAAATGCTGTGTGTTTCCTTTCAGAAATGGAGTTAAATCACAGGCTCTGTGTCTTCCTACAAGCAAGACTTCGTTTCAGGTAAGGGCAGTCACATTTCAGCTAAAACGAACTACATCATTCACGGAGCTCACACGTTTCTCATCTTTACAGGCAAGCATTGGATGTTAGCCGACCAGTGCTTTGTGTCAGTTTAAGAAGCAGAGTTGGACTAGATATGGTCCGTAAGTGTAAAAAACACCGTTCTTTTGTTCTCAGCTAAATCACATTTCCTGCTGTCTTAGAGAATCTAGAAAGCAAGAGCGTGCTTCTTGTTCTAAAGCAGAGTGTGATCAATGGGTGATTACACTGCTGTGTGTTTCACTTCAGAAATGGTGTTAAATCCCAGGCTCTGTGTCTTCCTACAAGCAAGACTTCGATTCAGGTAAGGGCAGTCACTTTTCAGCTCAAATGAACTACATCGTTCACGAAGCTCACACGTTTCTCATATTAACTGACAAGCATTGGATGTTAGAGGGTCAGTGCTTTGTATGAGTTTCAGAAGCAGATTTGGACTACATATGGTCTGTATTTGTAGGAAACACCGTTCTTTTGTTCTGGGCACACTCATATTACCTGCTATATTAGAGACTCTAAAAGCAAGAGCGTGCTTCTCGCTCTAAAGCAAAGTGTGATCCATGGATGAGAAAAATGCTGTGTGTTTCCTTTCAGAAATGGAGTTAAATCCCAGGCTCTGTGTCTTCCTACAAGCAAGACTTCGTTTCATATAAGGGCAGTCACTTTTCAGCTAAAACGAACTGCATCATTCACGGAGCTCACACGTTTCTCATCTTTACAGACAAGCATTGGATGTTAGAGGACCAGTGCTTTGTGTCAGTTTAAGAAGCAGAGTTGGACTAGATATGGTCTGTAAGTGTAGGAAACACCGTTCTTTTGTTCTCAGCTAAATCACATTTCCTGCTGTCTTAGAGACTCTAGAAAGCAAGAGCGTGCTTCTTGTTCTAAAGCAGAGTGTGATCAATGGATGATTACACTGCTGTGTGTTTCACTCCAGAAATGGAGTTAAATCCCAGGCTCTGTGTCTTCCTACAAGCAAGTCTTCGTTTCAGGTAAGGGCAGTCACTTTTCAGCTCAAAAGAACTACATCGTTCATGGAGCTCACACGTTTCTCATCTTAACAGACAAGCATTGGATGTTAGAGGACCAGTGTTTTGTGTAAGTTTAAGAAGCAGAGTTGGACTAGATATGGTCTGTATGTTTAGGAAACACCGTTCTTTTGTTCTCAGCACACACACGGTTCCTGTTGTCTTAGAGACTCTAGAAAGCAAGAGCGTGCTTCTTGTTCTAAAGCAGAGTGTGATCAATGGGTGATTACACTGCTGTTTGTTTCACTTCAGAAATGTAGTTTAATCCTAGGTTCTGAGTCTTCCTACAAGCAAGACTTCGATTCAGGTAAGGGCAGTCACTTTTCTGCTCAAATGAACTACATCGTTCACGAAGCTCACACGTTTCTCATCTTAACTGAAAAGCATTGGATGTTAGAGGGTCAGTGCTTTGTATGAGTTTCAGAAGCAGATTTGGACTACATATGGTCTGTATTTGTAGGAAACACCGTTCTTTTGTTCTGGGCACACTCAGATTACCTGCTATATTAGAGACTCTAAAAGCAAGAGCGTGCTTCTCGCTCTAAAGCAGAGTGTACTCCATGGATGAGAACAATGCTGTGTGTTTCCTTTCAGAAATGGAGTTAAATCCCAGGCTCTGTGTCTTCCTACAAGCAAGACTTCGTTTCAGATAAGGGTAGTCACTTTTCAGCTAAAACGAACTACATCGTTCACGGAGGTCACACGTTTCTCATCTTTACAGACAAGCATTGGATGTTAGAGGACCAGTGTTTTGTGTCAGTATAAGAAGCAGAGTTGGACTAGATATGGTACGTAAATGTAGGAAACACCGTTCTTTTGTTCTCAGCACACTCACGTTTCCTGCTGTCTTAGAGACTCCAGAAAGCAAGAGCGTGCTTCTCGCTCTAAAGCAGAGTGTGATCCATGGATGAGAACTATGCTGTGTGTTTCCCTTCATAAATGGAGTTAAATCTCAATCTCTTTGTCTTCCTACAAGCAAGACTTCGTTTCAGGTAACGGCAGTCACTTTCAGCTCAAACGAACTACATCGTTCACTGAGCTCACACATTTCTCTTCTTTTCAGACAAGCATGGGATGTTAGAGGACCAGTGCTTTGTATCAGTTTCAGAAGCAGAGTTGAACTAGATATGGTCCGTATGTGTAGGAAACACAGTTCTTTTGTTCACAGCACACACACGTTTCCTGCTGTCTTAGAGACTCTAGAAAGCAAGAGCGTGTTTCTTGTTCTAAAGCAGAGTGTGATCAATGGATGATTACACTGCTGTGTGTTTCACTCCAGAAATGGAGTTAAATCCCAGGCTCTGAGTCTTCATACAAGCAAGACTTCGATTCAGGTAAGGGCAGTCACTTTTCTGCTTGAACGAACTACATCGTTCACGAAGCTCACACGTTTCTCATCTTAACTGACAAGCATTGGATGTTAGAGGGTCAGTGCTTTGTATCAGTTTCAGAAGCAGATTTGGACTACATATGGTCTGTATGTGTAGGAAACACCGTTCATTTGTTCTGGGCACACTCAGATTACCTGCTATATTAGAGACTCTAAAAGCAAGAGCGTGCTTCTCGCTCTAAAGCAGAGTCTGATCCAAGGATGAGAAAAATGCTGTGTGTTTCCCTTCAGAAATGGAGTTAAATCCCAGGCTCTGTGTCTTCCTACAAGCAAGACTTCGTTTCAGATAAGGGCAGTCACTTTTCAGGTCAAACGAACTACATCGTTCACGAAGCTCACACGTTTCTCATCTTAACAGACAAGCATGGGATGTTAGAGGACCAGTGCTTTGTATCAGTTTCAGAAGCAGAGTTGAACTAGATATGGTCCGTATGTTTAGGAAACACCGTTCTTTTGTTTTCAGCACACACACGTTTCCTGCTGTCTTAGAGACTCTAGAAAGCAAGAGCGTGCTTCTTGTTCTAAAGCAGAGTGTGATCAATGGATGATTACACTGCTGTGTGTTTCACTTCAGAAATGGAGTTAAATTCCAATCTCTCAGTCTTCCTACAAGCAAGACTTCTTTTCATGTAAGGGCAGTCACTTTTCTGCTCAAACGAACTACATCGTTCATGAAGCTCACACGTTTCCCATCTTAACTGACAAGCATTGGATGTTAGAGGACCAGTGATTTGTATCAGTTTCAGAAACAAAGTTGAACTAGATATGGTCCGTATGTGTAGGAAACACCGTTCTTTTGTTCTCAGCAAAACCACATTTACTGCTGTCTTAGAGACTCCAGAAATCAAGAGCGTGCTTCTCGCTCTAAAGCAGAGTGTGATCCATGGATGAGAACTATGCTGTGTGTTTCCTTTCATAAATGGAGTTAAATCTCAATCTCTTTGTCTTCCTATAAGCAAGACTTCGTTTCAGGTAACGGCAGTCACTTTTCAGCTCAAACGAACTACATCTTTCACTGAGCTCACACATTTCTCTTCTTTACAGACAAGCATTGGATGTTAGAGGACCAGTGCTTTGTAAGAGTTTCAGAAACAGAGTTGAACTAGATATGGTCCGTATGTGTAGGAAACACAGTTCTTTTGTTCTCAGCACACACACGTTTCCTGCTGTCTTAGAGAATCTAGAAAGCAAGAGCGTGCTTCTTGTTCTAAAGCAGAGTGTGATCAATGGATGATTACACTGCTGTGTGTTTCACTCCAGAAATGGAGTTAAATCCCAGGCTCTGAGTCTTCCTACAAGCAAGACTTCGATTCAGGTAAGGGCAGTCACTTTTCTGCTTGAACGAACTACATCGTTCACGAAGCTCACACGTTTCTCATCTTAACTGACAAGCATGGATGTTAGAGGGTCAGTGCTTTGTATGAGTTTCAGAAGCAGATTTGGACTACATATGGTCTGTATGTGTAGGAAACACCGTTGTTTTGTTCTGGGCACACTCAGATTACCTGCTATATTAGAGACTCTAAAAGCAAGAGCGTGCTTCTCGCTGTAAAGCAGAGTGTGATCCATGGATGAGGAAAATGCTGTGTGTTTCCATTCAGAAATGGAGTTAAATCCCAGGCTCTGTGTCTTCCTACAAGCAAGACTTTGATTCATGTAAGGGCAGTCACTTTTCTGCTCAAACGAACTACATCGTTCATGAAGCTCACAGGTTTCTCATCTTAACTGACAAGCATTGGATGTTAGAGGACCAGTGATTTGTATCAGTTTCAGAAGAAGAGTTGGACTAGATATGGTCCGTATGTGTAGGAAACACCGTTCTTTTGTTCTCAGCACACTCACGTTTCCTGCTGTGTTAGAGACTCCAGAAAGCAAGAGCATGCTTCTCGCTCTAAAGCAGAGTGTGATCCATGGATGAGAAAAATGCTGTGTGTTTCCTTTCAGAAATGGAATTAAATCCCAGGCTCTGTGTCTTCCTACAAGCAAGACTTCATTTCAGGTAAGGGCAGTCACTTTTCAGCTCAAACGAACTACATCATTCACGGAGCTCACACGTTTCTCATCTTAACAGACAAGCATTGGATGTTAGAGGACCAGTGCTTTGTGTCAGTTTAAGAAGCAGAGTTGGACTAGATATGGTCCGTATGTGTAGGAAACACCATTCTTTTGTTCTCAGCACACACACGTTTCCTGCTGTCTTAGAGACTCTAGAAAGCAAGAGCGTGCTTCTTGTTCTAAGGCAGAGTGTGATCAATGGGTGATTACACTGCCGTGTGTTTCACTTCAGAAATGGAGTTAAATCCCAGGCTCTGAGTCTTCCTACAAGCAAGACTTCGTTTAGGTAAGGGCAGTCACTTTTCAGCTCAAATGAACTACATCGTTCACGAAGCTCACACGTTTCTCATCTTAACTGACAAGCATTGGATGTTAGAGGGTCAGTGCTTTGTATCAGTTTCAGAATCAGATTTGGACTACATATGGTCTGTATGTGTAGGAAACACCGTTCTTTTGTCCTGGCACACTCAGATTACCTGCTATATTAGAGACTCTAAAAGCAAGAGCGTGCTTCTCGCTCTAAAGCAGAGTGTGATCCATGGATGAGAAAAATGCTATGTGTTTCCCTTCAGAAATGGAGTTAAATCCCAGGCTCTTTGTCTTCCTACAAGGAAGACTTCGTTTCAGGTAAGGGCAGTCACTTTTCAGCTCAAACGAACTACATCGTTCACGATGCTCACATATTTCTCATCTTAACAGACAAGCATTGGATGTTAGAGGACCAGTGCTTTGTATCAGTTTCAAAAGCAGAGTTGAACTAGATATGGTCCGTATATTTAGGAAACACCGTTCTTTTGTTCTCAGCACACACACGTTTCCTGCTGTCTTAGAGACTCTAGAAAGCAAGAGCGTGCTTCTTGTTCTAAAGCAGAGTGTGATCAATGGATGATTACACTGCTGTGTGTTTCACTTCAGAAATGGAGTTAAATCCCAGGCTCTGAGTCTTCCTACAAGAAGACTTTGATTCATGTAAGGGCAGTCACTTTTCTGCTCAAACGAACTACATCGTTCATGAAGCTCACACGTTTCCCATCTTAACTGACAAGCATTGGATGTTAGAGGACCAGTGATTTGTATCAGTTTCCGAAGAAGAGTTGGACTAGATATCGTCCGTATGTGTAGGAAACACCGTTCGTTTGTTCTCAGCACACTCACGTTTCCTGCTGTGTTAGAGACTCCAGAAAGCAAGAGCGTGCTTCTCGCTCTAAAGCAGAGTGTGATCCATGGATGAGAAAAATGCTGTGTGTTTCCTTTCAGAAATGGAGTTAAATCCCAGGCTCTGTGTCTTCCAACAAGCAAGACTTCGTTTCAGGGTAGGGCAGTCACTTTTCAGCTCAAACGAACTACATCATTCACGGAGCTCACACGTTTCTCATCTTAACAGACAAGCATTGGATGTTAGAGGACCAGTGCTTTGTGTCAGTTTAAGAAGCAGAGTTGGACTAGATATGGTCCGTATGTTTAGGAAACACCGTTCTTTTGTTCTCAGCACACACACGTTTCCTGCTTTCTTAGAGACTCTAGAAAGCAAGAGCATGCTTCTTGTTCTAAAGCAGAGTGTGATCCGTGGATGAGAAAAATGCTGTGTGTTTCCTTTCAGAAATGGAGTTAAATCACAGGCTCTGTGTCTTCCTACAAGCAAGACTTCGTTTCAGGTAAGGGCAGTCACATTTCAGCTAAAACGAACTACATCATTCACGGAGCTCACACGTTTCTCATCTTTACAGGCAAGCATTGGATGTTAGCCGACCAGTGCTTTGTGTCAGTTTAAGAAGCAGAGTTGGACTAGATATGGTCCGTAAGTGTAAAAAACACCGTTCTTTTGTTCTCAGCTAAATCACATTTCCTGCTGTCTTAGAGAATCTAGAAAGCAAGAGCGTGCTTCTTGTTCTAAAGCAGAGTGTGATCAATGGGTGATTACACTGCTGTGTGTTTCACTTCAGAAATGGTGTTAAATCCCAGGCTCTGTGTCTTCCTACAAGCAAGACTTCGTTTCAGGTAATGGCAGTCACTTTTCAGCTCAAACGAACTACATCGTTCACGAAGCTCACACGTTTCTCATCTTAAATGACAAACATTGGATATTAGCGGACCAGTGCTTTGTATCAGTTTCAGAAGGAGAGTTGAACTAGATATGGTCCGTATGTTTAGGAAACACTGTTCTTTTGTTCTCAGCACACACACGTTTCCTGCTGTCTTAGAGACTCTAGAAAGCAAGAGCGTGCTTCTTGTTCTAAAGCAGAGTATGATCAATGGATGATTACACTGCTGTGTGTTTCACTTCAGAAATGGTGTTAAATCCCAGGCTCTGAGTCTTCCTACAAGCAAGAATTCGTTTCAGGTAAGGGCAGTCACTTTTCTGCTCAAACGAACTACATCGTTCATGAAGCTCACACGTTTCCCATCTTAACTGACAAGCATTGGATTTTAGAGAACCAGTGATTTGTATCAGTTTCAGAAGCAGAGTTGGACTAGATATGGTCCGTATGTGTAGGAAACACCGTTCTTTTGTTCTCAGCAAAACCACATTTACTGCTGTCTTAGAGACTCCAGAAATCAAGAGCGTGCTTCTCGCTCTAAAGCAGAGTGTGATTTATGGATGAGAACTATGCTGTGTGTTTCCTTTCATAAATGGAGTTAAATCTCAATCTCTTTGTCTTCCTATAAGCAAGACTTCGTTTCAGGTAACGGCAGTCACTTTTCAGCTCAAACGAACTACATCTTTCACTGAGCTCACACATTTCTCTTCTTTACAGACAAGCATTGGATGTTAGAGGACCAGTGCTTTGTAAGAGTTTCAGAAACAGAGTTGAACTAGATATGGTCCGTATGTGTAGGAAACACAGTTCTTTTGTTCTCAGCACACACACGTTTCCTGCTGTCTTAGAGAATCTAGAAAGCAAGAGCGTGCTTCTTGTTCTAAAGCAGAGTGTGATCAATGGATGATTACACTGCTGTGTGTTTCACTCCAGAAATGGAGTTAAATCCCAGGCTCTGAGTCTTCCTACAAGCAAGACTTCGATTCAGGTAAGGGCAGTCACTTTTCTGCTTGAACGAACTACATCGTTCACGAAGCTCACACGTTTCTCATCTTAACTGACAAGCATGGATGTTAGAGGGTCAGTGCTTTGTATGAGTTTCAGAAGCAGATTTGGACTACATATGGTCTGTATGTGTAGGAAACACCGTTGTTTTGTTCTGGGCACACTCAGATTACCTGCTATATTAGAGACTCTAAAAGCAAGAGCGTGCTTCTCGCTGTAAAGCAGAGTGTGATCCATGGATGAGGAAAATGCTGTGTGTTTCCATTCAGAAATTGAGTTAAATCCCAGGCTCTGTGTCTTCCTACAAGCAAGACTTTGATTCATGTAAGGGCAGTCACTTTTCTGCTCAAACGAACTACATCGTTCATGAAGCTCACACGTTTCCCATCTTAACTGACAAGCATTGGATGTTAGAGGACCAGTGATTTGTATCAGTTTCAGAAGAAGAGTTGGACTAGATATGGTCCATATGTGTAGGAAACACCGTTCTTTTGTTCTCAGCACACTCACGTTTCCTGCTGTGTTAGAGACTCCAGAAAGCAAGAGCATGCTTCTCGCTCTAAAGCAGAGTGTGATCCATGGATGAGAAAAATGCTGTGTGTTTCCTTTCAGAAATGGAATTAAATCCCAGGCTCTGTGTCTTCCTACAAGCAAGACTTCATTTCAGGTAAGGGCAGTCACTTTTCAGCTCAAACGAACTACATCATTCACGGAGCTCACACGTTTCTCATCTTAACAGACAAGCATTGGATGTTAGAGGACCAGTGCTTTGTGTCAGTTTAAGAAGCAGAGTTGGACTAGATATGGTCCGTATGTGTAGGAAACACCATTCTTTTGTTCTCAGCACACACACGTTTCCTGCTGTCTTAGAGACTCTAGAAAGCAAGAGCGTGCTTCTTGTTCTAAGGCAGAGTGTGATCAATGGGTGATTACACTGCCGTGTGTTTCACTTCAGAAATGGAGTTAAATCCCAGGCTCTGAGTCTTCCTACAAGCAAGACTTCGTTTAGGTAAGGGCAGTCACTTTTCAGCTCAAATGAACTACATCGTTCACGAAGCTCACACGTTTCTCATCTTAACTGACAAGCATTGGATGTTAGAGGGTCAGTGCTTTGTATCAGTTTCAGAATCAGATTTGGACTACATATGGTCTGTATGTGTAGGAAACACCGTTCTTTTGTCCTGGCACACTCAGATTACCTGCTATATTAGAGACTCTAAAAGCAAGAGCGTGCTTCTCGCTCTAAAGCAGAGTGTGATCCATGGATGAGAAAAATGCTATGTGTTTCCCTTCAGAAATGGAGTTAAATCCCAGGCTCTTTGTCTTCCTACAAGGAAGACTTCGTTTCAGGTAAGGGCAGTCACTTTTCAGCTCAAACGAACTACATCGTTCACGATGCTCACATATTTCTCATCTTAACAGACAAGCATTGGATGTTAGAGGACCAGTGCTTTGTATCAGTTTCAAAAGCAGAGTTGAACTAGATATGGTCCGTATATTTAGGAAACACCGTTCTTTTGTTCTCAGCACACACACGTTTCCTGCTGTCTTAGAGACTCTAGAAAGCAAGAGCGTGCTTCTTGTTCTAAAGCAGAGTGTGATCAATGGATGATTACACTGCTGTGTGTTTCACTTCAGAAATGGAGTTAAATCCCAGGCTCTGAGTCTTCCTACAAGAAGACTTTGATTCATGTAAGGGCAGTCACTTTTCTGCTCAAACGAACTACATCGTTCATGAAGCTCACACGTTTCCCATCTTAACTGACAAGCATTGGATGTTAGAGGACCAGTGATTTGTATCAGTTTCCGAAGAAGAGTTGGACTAGATATCGTCCGTATGTGTAGGAAACACCGTTCGTTTGTTCTCAGCACACTCACGTTTCCTGCTGTGTTAGAGACTCCAGAAAGCAAGAGCGTGCTTCTCGCTCTAAAGCAGAGTGTGATCCATGGATGAGAAAAATGCTGTGTGTTTCCTTTCAGAAATGGAGTTAAATCCCAGGCTCTGTGTCTTCCAACAAGCAAGACTTCGTTTCAGGGTAGGGCAGTCACTTTTCAGCTCAAACGAACTACATCATTCACGGAGCTCACACGTTTCTCATCTTAACAGACAAGCATTGGATGTTAGAGGACCAGTGCTTTGTGTCAGTTTAAGAAGCAGAGTTGGACTAGATATGGTCCGTATGTTTAGGAAACACCGTTCTTTTGTTCTCAGCACACACACGTTTCCTGCTTTCTTAGAGACTCTAGAAAGCAAGAGCATGCTTCTTGTTCTAAAGCAGAGTGTGATCCGTGGATGAGAAAAATGCTGTGTGTTTCCTTTCAGAAATGGAGTTAAATCACAGGCTCTGTGTCTTCCTACAAGCAAGACTTCGTTTCAGGTAAGGGCAGTCACATTTCAGCTAAAACGAACTACATCATTCACGGAGCTCACACGTTTCTCATCTTTACAGGCAAGCATTGGATGTTAGCCGACCAGTGCTTTGTGTCAGTTTAAGAAGCAGAGTTGGACTAGATATGGTCCGTAAGTGTAAAAAACACCGTTCTTTTGTTCTCAGCTAAATCACATTTCCTGCTGTCTTAGAGAATCTAGAAAGCAAGAGCGTGCTTCTTGTTCTAAAGCAGAGTGTGATCAATGGGTGATTACACTGCTGTGTGTTTCACTTCAGAAATGGTGTTAAATCCCAGGCTCTGTGTCTTCCTACAAGCAAGACTTCGATTCAGGTAAGGGCAGTCACTTTTCAGCTCAAATGAACTACATCGTTCACGAAGCTCACACGTTTCTCATATTAACTGACAAGCATTGGATGTTAGAGGGTCAGTGCTTTGTATGAGTTTCAGAAGCAGATTTGGACTACATATGGTCTGTATTTGTAGGAAACACCGTTCTTTTGTTCTGGGCACACTCATATTACCTGCTATATTAGAGACTCTAAAAGCAAGAGCGTGCTTCTCGCTCTAAAGCAAAGTGTGATCCATGGATGAGAAAAATGCTGTGTGTTTCCTTTCAGAAATGGAGTTAAATCCCAGGCTCTGTGTCTTCCTACAAGCAAGACTTCGTTTCATATAAGGGCAGTCACTTTTCAGCTAAAACGAACTACATCATTCACGGAGCTCACACGTTTCTCATCTTTACAGACAAGCATTGGATGTTAGAGGACCAGTGCTTTGTGTCAGTTTAAGAAGCAGAGTTGGACTAGATATGGTCTGTAAGTGTAGGAAACACCGTTCTTTTGTTCTCAGCTAAATCACATTTCCTGCTGTCTTAGAGACTCTAGAAAGCAAGAGCGTGCTTCTTGTTCTAAAGCAGAGTGTGATCAATGGATGATTACACTGCTGTGTGTTTCACTCCAGAAATGGAGTTAAATCCCAGGCTCTGTGTCTTCCTACAAGCAAGTCTTCGTTTCAGGTAAGGGCAGTCACTTTTCAGCTCAAAAGAACTACATCGTTCACGGAGCTCACACGTTTCTCATCTTAACAGACAAGCATTGGATGTTAGAGGACCAGTGTTTTGTGTAAGTTTAAGAAGCAGAGTTGGACTAGATATGGTCTGTATGTTTAGGAAACACCGTTCTTTTGTTCTCAGCACACACACGGTTCCTGTTGTCTTAGAGACTCTAGAAAGCAAGAGCGTGCTTCTTGTTCTAAAGCAGAGTGTGATCAATGGGTGATTACACTGCTGTTTGTTTCACTTCAGAAATGTAGTTTAATCCTAGGTTCTGAGTCTTCCTACAAGCAAGACTTCGATTCAGGTAAGGGCAGTCACTTTTCTGCTCAAATGAACTACATCGTTCACGAAGCTCACACGTTTCTCATCTTAACTGAAAAGCATTGGATGTTAGAGGGTCAGTGCTTTGTATGAGTTTCAGAAGCAGATTTGGACTACATATGGTCTGTATTTGTAGGAAACACCGTTCTTTTGTTCTGGGCACACTCAGATTACCTGCTATATTAGAGACTCTAAAAGCAAGAGCGTGCTTCTCGCTCTAAAGCAGAGTGTACTCCATGGATGAGAACAATGCTGTGTGTTTCCTTTCAGAAATGGAGTTAAATCCCAGGCTCTGTGTCTTCCTACAAGCAAGACTTCGTTTCAGATAAGGGTAGTCACTTTTCAGCTAAAACGAACTACATCGTTCACGGAGGTCACACGTTTCTCATCTTTACAGACAAGCATTGGATGTTAGAGGACCAGTGTTTTGTGTCAGTATAAGAAGCAGAGTTGGACTAGATATGGTACGTAAATGTAGGAAACACCGTTCTTTTGTTCTCAGCACACTCACGTTTCCTGCTGTCTTAGAGACTCTAGAAAGCAAGAGCGTGTTTCTTGTTCTAAAGCAGAGTGTGATCAATGGATGATTACACTGCTGTGTGTTTCACTCCAGAAATGGAGTTAAATCCCAGGCTCTGAGTCTTCATACAAGCAAGACTTCGATTCAGGTAAGGGCAGTCACTTTTCTGCTTGAACGAACTACATCGTTCACGAAGCTCACACGTTTCTCATCTTAACTGACAAGCATTGGATGTTAGAGGGTCAGTGCTTTGTATCAGTTTCAGAAGCAGATTTGGACTACATATGGTCTGTATGTGTAGGAAACACCGTTCATTTGTTCTGGGCACACTCAGATTACCTGCTATATTAGAGACTCTAAAAGCAAGAGCGTGCTTCTCGCTCTAAAGCAGAGTCTGATCCATGGATGAGAAAAATGCTGTGTGTTTCCCTTCAGAAATGGAGTTAAATCCCAGGCTCTGTGTCTTCCTACAAGCAAGACTTCGTTTCAGATAAGGGCAGTCACTTTTCAGGTCAAACGAACTACATCGTTCACGAAGCTCACACGTTTCTCATCTTAACAGACAAGCATGGGATGTTAGAGGACCAGTGCTTTGTATCAGTTTCAGAAGCAGAGTTGAACTAGATATGGTCCGTATGTTTAGGAAACACCGTTCTTTTGTTTTCAGCACACACACGTTTCCTGCTGTCTTAGAGACTCTAGAAAGCAAGAGCGTGCTTCTTGTTCTAAAGCAGAGTGTGATCAATGGATGATTACACTGCTGTGTGTTTCACTTCAGAAATGGAGTTAAATTCCAATCTCTCAGTCTTCCTACAAGCAAGACTTCTTTTCATGTAAGGGCAGTCACTTTTCTGCTCAAACGAACTACATCGTTCATGAAGCTCACACGTTTCCCATCTTAACTGACAAGCATTGGATGTTAGAGGACCAGTGATTTGTATCAGTTTCAGAAACAAAGTTGAACTAGATATGGTCCGTATGTGTAGGAAACACAGTTCTTTTGTTCACAGCACACACATGTTTCCTGCTGTCTTAGAGACTCTAGAAAGCAAGAGCGTACTTCTTGTTCTAAAGCAGAGTGTGATCCATGGATGAGAAAAATGCTGTGTGTTTCCCTTCAGAAATGGAGTTAAATCCCAGGCTCTGTGTCTTCCTACAAGCAAGACTTCGTTTCAGGTAATGGCAGTCACTTTTCAGCTCAAACGAACTACATCGTTCACGAAGCTCACACGTTTCTCATCTTAAATGACAAACATTGGATATTAGCGGACCAGTGCTTTGTATCAGTTTCAGAAGGAGAGTTGAACTAGATATGGTCCGTATGTTTAGGAAACACTGTTCTTTTGTTCTCAGCACACACACGTTTCCTGCTGTCTTAGAGACTCTAGAAAGCAAGAGCGTGCTTCTTGTTCTAAAGCAGAGTATGATCAATGGATGATTACACTGCTGTGTGTTTCACTTCAGAAATGGTGTTAAATCCCAGGCTCTGAGTCTTCCTACAAGCAAGAATTCGTTTCAGGTAAGGGCAGTCACTTTTCTGCTCAAACGAACTACATCGTTCATGAAGCTCACACGTTTCCCATCTTAACTGACAAGCATTGGATTTTAGAGAACCAGTGATTTGTATCAGTTTCAGAAGCAGAGTTGGACTAGATATGGTCCGTATGTGTAGGAAACACCGTTCTTTTGTTCTCAGCAAAACCACATTTACTGCTGTCTTAGAGACTCCAGAAATCAAGAGCGTGCTTCTCGCTCTAAAGCAGAGTGTGATCCATGGATGAGAAAAATGCTGTGTGTTTCCTTTCAGAAATGGAATTAAATCCCAGGCTCTGTGTCTTCCTACAAGCAAGACTTCATTTCAGGTAAGGGCAGTCACTTTTCAGCTCAAACGAACTACATCATTCACGGAGCTCACACGTTTCTCATCTTAACAGACAAGCATTGGATGTTAGAGGACCAGTGCTTTGTGTCAGTTTAAGAAGCAGAGTTGGACTAGATATGGTCCGTATGTGTAGGAAACACCATTCTTTTGTTCTCAGCACACACACGTTTCCTGCTGTCTTAGAGACTCTAGAAAGCAAGAGCGTGCTTCTTGTTCTAAGGCAGAGTGTGATCAATGGGTGATTACACTGCCGTGTGTTTCACTTCAGAAATGGAGTTAAATCCCAGGCTCTGAGTCTTCCTACAAGCAAGACTTCGTTTAGGTAAGGGCAGTCACTTTTCAGCTCAAATGAACTACATCGTTCACGAAGCTCACACGTTTCTCATCTTAACTGACAAGCATTGGATGTTAGAGGGTCAGTGCTTTGTATCAGTTTCAGAATCAGATTTGGACTACATATGGTCTGTATGTGTAGGAAACACCGTTCTTTTGTCCTGGCACACTCAGATTACCTGCTATATTAGAGACTCTAAAAGCAAGAGCGTGCTTCTCGCTCTAAAGCAGAGTGTGATCCATGGATGAGAAAAATGCTATGTGTTTCCCTTCAGAAATGGAGTTAAATCCCAGGCTCTTTGTCTTCCTACAAGGAAGACTTCGTTTCAGGTAAGGGCAGTCACTTTTCAGCTCAAACGAACTACATCGTTCACGATGCTCACATATTTCTCATCTTAACAGACAAGCATTGGATGTTAGAGGACCAGTGCTTTGTATCAGTTTCAAAAGCAGAGTTGAACTAGATATGGTCCGTATATTTAGGAAACACCGTTCTTTTGTTCTCAGCACACACACGTTTCCTGCTGTCTTAGAGACTCTAGAAAGCAAGAGCGTGCTTCTTGTTCTAAAGCAGAGTGTGATCAATGGATGATTACACTGCTGTGTGTTTCACTTCAGAAATGGAGTTAAATCCCAGGCTCTGAGTCTTCCTACAAGAAGACTTTGATTCATGTAAGGGCAGTCACTTTTCTGCTCAAACGAACTACATCGTTCATGAAGCTCACACGTTTCCCATCTTAACTGACAAGCATTGGATGTTAGAGGACCAGTGATTTGTATCAGTTTCCGAAGAAGAGTTGGACAAGATATCGTCCGTAT
>CATKUP010000987.1:0-24000 GCA_949786385.1 Onychomys leucogaster
CTGGCATTTAATTCCGTTTCTGAAGGGAAACACACGGCCCAGTTCTCATCCATGAAACACACTCTGCTTTAGAGCAAGAAGCAAGCTCTTGCTTTCTAGAGTCTCTAATACAGAGGGAAACGTGAGTGTGCTCATAACAAATGAACTGTGTTTCCTACACACACGGACCATATCTAGTTCAACTCTGTTCCTGAAACTGATACAAACCACAGTTCGTATAACATCCAATGATTTTCAGTTAAGAGCGAGAAACGGGTGAGCTTCGTGAACAATGTAGCTTCGTTTGAGGTGAAAATGACTGTGTTTACCTGAAACGAAGTCTTGCTTGTAGGAAGACACACTTCTGGCATTAACTCCGTTTCTGAATGGAAACACACGGCACAGTTCTCATCCATGAAACACGTTCTGCTTTAGAGGAAGAAGCACACTCTTGCTTTCTACAGTCTCTAATAGAGAGGGAAACGTGAGTGTGCTCAGAACAAAAGAACTGTGTTTCCTACACACACGGACCATATCTAGTTCAACTCTGTTTCTGAAACTGATACAAACCACAGGTCCTCTAACATACAATTCTTTTCAGTTAAGAGCGAGAAACGTGTGGGCTTCGTGAACAATGTAGCTTCGTTTGAGGTGAAAAGTGACTGTGTTTCCCTAAACGAAGTCTTGCTTGAAGAAAGACACAGAGCCTGGCATTTAACTCCGTTTCTGAAGGGAAACACACGCACAGTTCTCATCCATGAAACACACTCTGCTTTAGAGCAAGAAGCACGCACTTGCTTTCTAGAGTCTCTAATACAGAGGGAAACGTGAGTGTGCTCAGAACAAAGGAACTGTGTTTCCTACACACACGGACCATATCTACTTCAACTCTGTTTCTGAAACTGATACAAACCACAGGTCGTCTAACATCCAATGCTTTTCAGTTAAGAGGGAGAATCGTGTGAGCTTCGTGAACAATGTAACTTCATTTGAGCTGAAAGTGACTGCGTTTACCTGAAATGAAGTCTTGCTTGTAGGAAGACACATGCCTGGCATTTAACTCCGTTTCTGAAGGGAAACACACGGCACAGTTCTCATCCATGAAACACACTCTGCTTTAGAGCAAGAAGCACGCTTTTGCTTTCTAGAGTCTCTAATACAGAGCGAAACGTGAGTGTGCTCAGAACAAAAGTAATGTGTTTCCTACACACGGACCATATCTAGTTCAACTCTGTTTCTGAAACTGATACAAACCACAGGTCCTCTAACATCCAATGCCCTTCAGTTAAGAGCGAGAAACGTGTGGGCTCCGGAACAATGTAGCTTCATTTGAGCTGAAAGTGACTGCGTTTACCTGAAATGAAGTCTTGCTTGTAGGAAGACACACGCCTGGCATTTAACTCCGTTTCTCAAGGGAAACACACGGCACAGTTCTCATCCATGAAACACACTCTGCTTTAGAGCAAGAAGCACGCTTTTGCTTTCTAGAGTCTCTAATACAGAGGGAAACGTGAGTGTGCTCAGAACAAAAGTAATGTGTTTCCTACACACGGACCATATCTAGTTCAACTCTGTTTCTGAAACTGATACAAACCACAGGTCCTCTAACATCCAATGCTTTTCAGTTTAGAGCGAGAAACGTGTGGGCTTCGTGAACAATGTAGCTTCGTTTGAGCTGAAAAGTGACTGCGTTTACCTGAAACGAAGTCTTGCTTGAAGAAAGACACAGAGCCTGGCATTTAACTCCGTTTCTGAATGAAATCACACGGCGCAGTTCTCATCCATGAAAAACACTCTGCTTTAGAGCAAGAAGCATGCTCTTGCTTTCTAGAGTCTCTAATACAGAGGGAAACGTGAGTGCGCTCATAACAAAAGAACTGTGTTTCCTACACACAGACCATATCTAGTTCAACTCTGTTTCTGAAACTGATACAAACCACAGGACCTCTAACATCCAATGCTTTTCAGTTAAGAGCGAGAAACGTGTGAGCTTCGTGAACAATGTAACTTCATTTGAGCTGAAAGTGACTGCGTTTACCTGAAACGAAGTCTTGCTTGTAGGAAGACACACGCCTGGCATTTAATTCCGTTTTGAAGGGAAACACACGCACAGTTCTCATCCATGAAACACACTCTGCTTTAGAGCAAGAAGCATGCACTTGCTTTCTAGAGTCTCTAATACAGAGGGAAACGTGAGTGTGCTCAGAACAAAAGAACTGTGTTTCCTACACACAGAGACCATATCTAGTTCAAGTCTGTTTCTGAAACTGATACAAACCACAGGTCCTCTAACATCCAATGCTTTTCAGTTAAGAGCGAGAAACGTGTGAGCTTCATGCACAAAGTAACTTCATTTGAGCTGAAAGTGACTGTGTTTACCTGAAACGAAGTCTTGATTGTAGGAAGACAAACTTCTGGCATTAACTTCGTTTCTTAATGGAAACACAAGGCACAGTTCTCATCCAAGAAACACGTTCTGCTTTAGAGCAAGAAGCACGCTCTTGCTTTCTAGAGTCTCTAATAGAGAGGGAAACGTGAGTGTGCTCAGAACAAAAGAACTGTGTTTCCTACACACACAAAGCATATCTAGTTCAACTCTGTTTCTGAAACTGATACAAACCACAGGTCCTCTAACATCCAATGCTTATCAGTTAAGAGCGAGAAACGTGTGGGCTTTGTGAACAATGTAGCTTCCTTTGAGTTGAAAAGTGACTGTGTTTACCTGAAACGAAGTCTTGCTTGAAGAAAGACACAGAGCCTGGCATTTAACTCCGTTTCTGAAGAGAAACACACGCAGAGTTCTCATCCTTGAAACACACTCTGCTTTAGAGCAAGAAGCACGCTCTTGCTTTCTAGAGTTCTAATACAGAGGGAAACGTGAGTGTGCTCAGAACAAAAGAACTGTGTTTCCTACACACGGACCATATCTAGTTCAACTCAGTTTCTGAATCTGATACAAACCACAGGTCCTCTAACATCCAATGCTTTTCAGTTAAGAGCGAGAAACGTGTGGGCTTCGTGAACAATGTAGCTTCGTTTGAGGTGAAAAGTGACTGCGTTTACCTAAACGAAGTCTTGCTTGAAGAAAGACACAGAGCCTGGCATTTAACTCCGTTTCTGAAGGGAAACACACGCACAGTTCTCATCCATGAAACACACTCTGCTTTAGAGCAAGAAGCACGCACTTGCTTTCTAGAGTCTCTAATACAGAGGGAAACGTGAGTGTGCTAAGGACAAAGGAACTGTGTTTCCTACACACACGGACCATATCTAGTTCAACTCTGTTTCTGAAACTGATACAAACCACAGGTCGTCTAACATCCAATGCTTTTCAGTTAAGAGCGAGAAACGTGTGAGCTTCGTGAACAATGTAACTTCATTTGAGCTGAAAGGGACTGCGTTTACCTGAAACGAAGTCTTGCTTGTAGGAAGACACACGCCTGGCATTTAATTCCGTTTCTGAAGGGAAACATACAGCACAGTTCTCATCCATGAAACACACTCTGCTTTAGAGCAAGAAGCAAGCTCTTGCTTTCTAGAGTCTCTAATACAGAGGGAAACGTGAGTGTGCTCATAACAAATGAACTGTGTTTCCTACACACATGGACCATATCTAGTTCAACTCTGTTCCTGAAACTGATACAAACCACAGTTCGTATAACATCCAATGATTTTCAGTTAAGAGCGAGAAACGGGTGAGCTTCGTGAACAATGTAGCTTCGTTTGAGGTGAAAATGACTGTGTTTACCTGAAACGAAGTCTTGCTTGTAGGAAGACACACTTCTGGCATTAACTCCGTTTCTGAATGGAAACACACGGCACAGTTCTCATCCATGAAACACGTTCTGCTTTAGAGGAAGAAGCACGCTCTTGCATTCTACAGTCTCTAATAGAGAGGGAAACGTGAGTGTGCTCAGAAAAAAAGAACTGTGTTTCCTACACACATGGACCATATCTAGTTCAACTCTGTTTCTGAAACTGATACAAACCACAGGTCCTCTAACATCCAATGCCCTTCAGTTAAGAGCGAGAAATGTGTGGGCTTTGTGAACAATGTAGCTTCGTTTGAGCTGAAAAGTGACTGCCTTTACCTGAAACGAAGTCTTGCTTGAAGAAAGACACAGAGCCTGGCATTTAACTCCGTTTCTGAATGGAATCACATGGCGCAGTTCTCATCCATGAAACACACTCTGCTTTAGAGCAAGAAGCACGCTCTTGCTTTCTAGAGTCTCTAATAGAGAGGGAAACGTGAGTGTGCTCAGAACAAAAGAACTGTGTTTCCTACACACACGGACCATATCTAGTTCAACTCTGTTTTTGAAACTGATACAAACCACAGGTCCTCTAACATCCAATGCTTTTCAGTTAAGAGCGAGAAACGTGTGAGCTTCGTGAACAATGTAACTTCATTTGAGCTGAAAGTGACTGCGTTTACCTGAAACGAAGTCTTGCTTGTAGGAAGACACACGACTGGCATTTAACTCCGTTTCTGAAGGGAAACACACGGCACAGTCCTCATCCATGAAACACATTCTGCTTTCGAACAAGAAGCACGCTCTTGCTTTCTAGAGTCTCTAATACAGAGGGAAACGTGAGTGTGCTCAGAACAAAAGAACTGTGTTTCCTACACACAGAGACCATATCTAGTTCAAGTCTGTTTCTGAAACTGATACAAACCACAGGTCCTCTAACATCCAATGCTTTTCAGTTAAGAGCGAGAAACGTGTGAGCTTCATGAACAATGTAACGTCATTTGAGCTGAAAGTGACTGTGTTTACCTGAAACGAAGTCTTGCTTGTAGGAAGACACACTTCTGGCATTAACTCCGTTTCTGAAGAGAAACACACGCACAGTTCTCATCCATGAAACACACTCTGCTTTAGAGCAAGAAGCAAGCTCTTGCTTTCTAGAGTTCTAATACAGAGGGAAACGTGAGTGTGCTCAGAACAAAAGAACTGTGTTTCCTACACACGGACCATATCTAGTTCAACTCAGTTTCTGAAACTGATACAAACCACAGGTCCTCTAACATCCAATGCTTTTCAGTTAAGAGCGAGAAACGTGTGAGCTTCGTGAACAATGTAGCTTCGTTTGAGCTGAAAAGTGACTGCGTTTACCTGAAACGAAGTCTTGCTTGAAGAAAGACACAGAGCCTGCCATTCAACTCCCTTTCTGAAGGGAAACACACGGCACAGTTCTCATCCATGAAACAAATTCTGCTTTAGAGCAAGAAGCACTCTCTTGCTTTCTAGAGTCTCTAATACAGAGGGAAACGTGAGTGTGCTCAGAACAAAAGAACTGTGTTTCCTACACACACGGACCATATCTAGTTCAACTCTGATTCTGAAACTGATACAAACCACAGGTCGTCTAACATCCAATGCTTTTCAGTTAAGAGCGAGAAACGTGTGAGCTTCGTGAACAATGTAACTTCATTTGAGCTGAAAGGGACTGCGTTTACCTGAAACGAAATCTTCCTTGTAGGAAGACACACGCCTGGCATTTAATTCCGTTTCTGAAGGGAAACACACGGCCCAGTTCTCATCCATGAAACACACTCTGCTTTAGAGCAAGAAGCACGCTCTTGCTTTCTAGAGTCTCTAATACAGAGGGAAACGTGAGTGTGCTCAGAACAAAAGAACTGAGTTTCCTACACACACAGACCATATCTAGTTCAACTCTGTTTCTGAAAATGATACAAACCACAGGTCGTCTAATATCCAATGCTTTTCAGGTAAGAGCGTGAAACGTGTGAGCTTCATGAACAATGTAGCTTCGTTTGAGCTGAAAAGTGACTGTGTTTACCTGAAACGAAGTCTTGCTTGTATGAAGACACACGCCTGGCATTTAACTCCGTTTCTGAAGGGAAACACACGGCACAGTTCTCATCCATGAAACACACTCTGCTTTAGAGCAAGAAGCAAGCTCTTGCTTTCTAGAGTCTCTAATACAGAGGGAAACGTAGGTGTGCTCCTAACAAATGAACTGTGTTTCCTACACACACGGACCATATCTAGTTCAACTCTGTTCCTGAAACTGATACAAACCAAAGTTCGTCTAACATCCAATGCTTTTCAGTTAAGAGGGAGAAACGGGTGAGCTTCGTGGACAATGTAGCTTCATTTGAGGTGAAAAGTGACTGCGTTTACCTGAAACGAAGTCTTGCTTGTAGGAAGACACACGCCTGGCATTTAACTCCGTTTCTGAAGGGAAACACACGGCACAGTCCTCATCCATGAAACATATTCTGCTTTAGAACAAGAAGCACGCTCTTGCTTTCTAGAGACTCTAATACAGAGGGAAACGTGAGTGTGCTCAGAACAAAAGAACTGTGTTTCCTTCACACAGAGACCATATGTAGTTCAACTCTGTTTCTGAAACTGATACAAACCACAGGTCCTCTAACTCCAATGCTTTTCAGTTAAGAGCGAGATATGTGTGAGCTTCGTGAACAATGTAACTTCATTTGAGCTGAAAGTGACTGTGTTTACCTGAAACGAAGTCTTGCTTGTAGGAAGACACACGCCTGGCATTTAACTCCGTTTCTGAAAGGAAACACATGGCACAGTTCTCATCCATGAAACACACTCTGCTTTAGAGCAAGAAGCACTCTCTTGCTTTCTAGAGTCTCTAATACAGAGGGAAACGTGAGTGTGCTCACAACAAAAGAACTGTGTTTCCTACACACACAGACCATATCTAGTTCAACTCTGTTTCTGAAAATGATACAAACCACAGGTCATCTAATATCCAATGCTTTTCAGGTAAGAGCGAGAAACGTGTGAGCTTCGTGAACAATGTAGCTTCGTTTGAGCCGAAAAGTGACTGTGTTTACCTGAAACGAAGTCTTGCTTGTATGAAGACACACGCCTGGCATTTAACTCCGTTTCTGAAGGGAAACACATGGCACAGTTCTCATCCATGAAACACACTCTGCTTTAGAGCAAGAAGCACGCTCTTGCTTTCTAGAGTCTCTAATACAGAGGGAAACGTGAGTGTGCTCATAACAAATGAACTGTGTTTCCTACACACACGGAACATATCTAGTTCAACTCTGTTTCTGAAACTGATACAAACCACAGGTCGTCTAACATCCAATGCTTTTCAGTAAAGAGCGAGAAAAGTGTGAGCTTCGTGAACAATGTAGCTTCGTTTGAGGTGAAAAGTGACTGCGTTTACCTGAAACGAAGTCTTGCTTGTAGGAAGACACACGCCTGGCATTTAACTCCGTTTCTGAAGGGAAACACACAGCACAGTCCTCATCCATGAAACACATTCTGCTTTAGAGCAAGAAGCACGCTTTTGCTTTCTAGAATCTCTAATACAGAGGGAAACGTGAGTGTTCTCAGAACAAAAGAACTGTGTTTCCTACACACACAGACAATATCTAATACAACTCTGTTTCTGAAACTGATACAAACCACAGGTCCTCTAACATCCAATGCTTTTCATTTCAGAGCGAGAAACATGTGGGCTTCGTGAACAATGTAGCTTCGTTTGATGTGAAAAGTGACTGCGTTTACCTGAAACGAAGTCTTGCTTGAAGATAGACACAGAGCCTGGCATTTAACTCCGTTTCTGAAGGGAAGCACACGGCACAGTTCTCATCCATGAAACACACACTGCTTTAGAGCAAGAAGCACGCTCTTGCTTTCTAGAGTCTCTAATAGAGAGGGAAACGTGAGTGTGCTCAGAACAAAAGAACTGTGTTTCCTACACACACGGACCATATCTAGTTCAACTCTGTTTCTGAAACTGATACAAACCACAGGTCCTCTAACATCCAATTCTTTTCAGTTAAGAGCGAGAAACATGTGGGCTTCGTGAACAATGTAGCTTCCTTTGAGGTGAAAAGTGACTGTGTTTACCTGAAACCAAGTCTTGTTTGAAGAAAGACACAGAGTCTGGCATTTAACTCCGTTTCTGAAGGGAAACACACGCACAGTTCTCATCCATGAAACACACTATGCTTTAGAGCAAGAAGCACGCTATTTCTTTCTAGATTCTCTAATACAGAGGGAAACGTGAGTGTGCTCAGAACAAAGGAACTGTGTTTCCTACACACACGGACCATATCTAGTTCAACTCTGTTTCTGAAACTGATACAAACCACAGGTCGTCTAACATCCAATGCTTTTCAGTTAAGAGCGAGAAACGTGTGAGCTTCGTGAACAATGTAACTTCATTTGAGCTGAAAGTGACTGCGTTTACCTGAAATGAAGTCTTGCTTGTAGGAAGACACACGCCTGGCATTTAACTCCGTTTCTGAAGGGAAACACATGGCACAGTTCTCATCCATGAAACACACTCTGCTTTAGAGCAAGAAGCACGCTTTTGCTTTCTAGAGTCTCTAATACAGAGGGAAACGTGAGTGTGCTCAGAACAAAAGTAATGTGTTTCCTACACACGGACCATATCTAGTTAAACTCTCTTTGTGAAACTGATACAAACCACAGGTCGTCTAACATCCAATGCTTTTCAGTTAAGAGCGAGAAACGTGTGGGCTTCGTGAACAATGTAGCTTCGTTTGAGGTGAAAAGTGACTGGGTTTACCTGAAACGAAGTCCTGCTTGAAGAAAGACACAGAGCCTGGCATTTAATTCCGTTTCTGAAGGGAATCACACGGCGCAGTTCTCATCCATGAAACACACGCTGTTTTAGAGCAAGAAGCACGCTCTTGCTTTCTAGAGTCTCTAATACAGAGGGAAACATGAGTGTGCTCAGAACAAAAGAACTGTGTTTCCTACACACATGGACCATATCTAGTTCAACTCTGTTTCTGAAACTGATACAAACCACAGGTCCTATAACATCCAATGCTTTTCAGTTAGAGCGAAAAACGTGTGAGCTTTGTGAACAATGTAGCTTCGTTTGAGCTGAAAAGTGACTACGTTTACCTGAAACGAAGTCTTGCTTGTAGGAAGACACAAGCCTGGCATTTAACTCCGTTTCTCAAGGGAAACACACGGCACAGTTCTCATCCATGAAACACACTCTGCTTTAGAGCAAGAAGCACGCTTTTGCTTTCTAGAGTCTCTAATACAGAGGGAAACGTGAGTGTGCTCAGAACAAAAGAACTGTGTTTCCTACACACACAGACCATATCTAGTTCAACTCTGTTTCTGAAACTGATACAAACCACAGGTCCTCTAACATCCAATGCTTTTCAGTTAAGAGCGAGAATCGTGTGAGCTTCGTGAACAATGTAACTTCATTTGAGCTGAATGTGACTGCGTTTACCTGAAACGAAGTCTTGCTTGTATGAAGACACACGCCTGGCATTTAACTCCGTTTCTGAAGGGAAACACACGGCACAGTTCTCATCCATGAAACACACTCTGCTTTAGAGCAAGAAGCAAGCTCTTGCTTTCTAGAGTCTCTAATACAGAGGGAAACGTGAGTGTGCTCCTAACAAATGAACTGTGTTGCCTACACACACGGACCATATCTAGTTCAACTCTGTTTCTGAAACTGATACAAACCACAGGTCCTCTAACATCCAATGCTTTTCAGTTAAGAGCGAGAAACCGGTGAGCTTCGTGAACATTGTAGCTTCGTTTGAGGTGAAAAGTGACTGCGTTTACCTGAAACGAAGTCTTGCTTGTAGGAAGACACACGCCTGGCATTTAACTCCGTTTCTGAAGGGACACACGAGGCACAGTTCTCATCCATGAAACACACTCTGCTTTAGAGCAAGAAGCACGCTCTTGCTTTCTAGAGTCTCTAATACAGAGGGAAACGTGAGTGTGCTCATAACAAAAGAACTGTGTTTCCTACACACAGAGACCATATCTAGTTCAACTCTGTTTCTGAAACTGATACAAACCACAGGTCCTCTAACATCCAATGCTTTTCAGTTAAGAGCGAGAAACCAGTGAGCTTCGTGAACATTGTAGCTTCGTTTGAGGTGAAAAGTGACTGCGTTTACCTGAAACGAAGTCTTGCTTGTAGGAAGACACACGCCTGGCATTTAACTCCGTTTCTGAAGGGAAACACACGGCACAGTTCTCATCCATGAAACACATTCTGCTTTAGAGCAAGAAGCACGCTCTTGCTTTCTAGAGTCTCTAATACAGAGGGAAACGTGAGTGTGCTCAGAACAAAAGAACTGTGTTTCCTACACACACAGACCATATCTAATACAACTCTGCTTCTGAAACTGATACAAACCACAGGTCCTCTAACATCCAATGCTTTTCAGTTAAGAGCGAGAAACATGTGGGCTTCGTGAACAATGTAGCTTCGTTTGATATGAAAAGTGACTGCGTTTACCTGAAACGAAGTCTTGCTTGAAGATAGACACAGAGCCTAGCATTTAACTCCGTTTCTGAAGGGAAACATATGGCGCAGTTCTCATCCATGAAACACACTCTGCTTTAGAGCAAGAAGCACTCTCTTGCTTTCTAGAGTCTCTAATACAGAGGGAGACGTCAGTGTGCGCAGAAAAAAAGAACTGTGTTTCCTACACACACGGACCATATCTAGTTCAACTCTGTTTCTGAAAATGATACAAACCACAGGTCGTCTAATATCCAATGCTTTTCACGTAAGAGCGAGAAACGTGTGAGCTTCGTGAACAATGTAGCTTCGTTTGAGCTGAAAAGTGACTGCGTTTACCTGAAACGAAGTCTTGCTTGTATGAAGACACACGCCTGGCATTTAACTCCCTTTCTGAAGGGAAACACACGGCACAGTTCTCATCCATGAAATACACTCTGCTTTAGAGCAAGAAGCACGCTCTTGCTTTCTAGAGTCTCTAATATAGAGGGAAATGTGAGTGTGCTCATAACAAATGAACTGTGTTTCCTACACACACGGACCATATCTAGTTCAACTCTGTTTCTGAAACTGATACAAACCACAGTTCGTCTAACATCTAATGCTTTTCAGTTAAGAGCGAGAAACGGGTGAGCTTCGTGAACAATGTAGCTTCGTTTGAGGTGAAAATTGACTGCGTTTACCTGAAACGAAATCTTGCTTGTAGGAAGACACACGCCTGGCATTTAACTCCATTTCTGAAGGGAAACACACGGCACAGTTCTCATCTATGAAACACACTCTGCTTTAGAGCAAGAAGCCCTCACTTGCTTTCTAGAGTCTCTAATACAGAGGGAAACGTGAGTGTGCTCAGAACAAAAGAACTGAGTTTCCTACACACACAGACCATATCTAGTTCAACTCTGTTTCTGAAAATGATACAAACCACAGGTCGTCTAATATCCAATGCTTTTCAGGTAAGAGCGTGAAACGTGTGAGCTTCATGAACAATGTAGCTTCGTTTGAGCTGAAAAGTGACTGTGTTTACCTGAAACGAAGTCTTGCTTGTATGAAGACACACGCCTGGCATTTAACTCCGTTTCTGAAGGGAAACACACGGCACAGTTCTCATCCATGAAACACACTCTGCTTTAGAGCAAGAAGCAAGCTCTTGCTTTCTAGAGTCTCTAATACAGAGGGAAACGTAGGTGTGCTCCTAACAAATGAACTGTGTTTCCTACACACACGGACCATATCTAGTTCAACTCTGTTCCTGAAACTGATACAAACCAAAGTTCGTCTAACATCCAATGCTTTTCAGTTAAGAGGGAGAAACGGGTGAGCTTCGTGGACAATGTAGCTTCATTTGAGGTGAAAAGTGACTGCGTTTACCTGAAACGAAGTCTTGCTTGTAGGAAGACACACGCCTGGCATTTAACTCCGTTTCTGAAGGGAAACACACGGCACAGTCCTCATCCATGAAACATATTCTGCTTTAGAACAAGAAGCACGCTCTTGCTTTCTAGAGACTCTAATACAGAGGGAAACGTGAGTGTGCTCAGAACAAAAGAACTGTGTTTCCTTCACACAGAGACCATATGTAGTTCAACTCTGTTTCTGAAACTGATACAAACCACAGGTCCTCTAACTCCAATGCTTTTCAGTTAAGAGCGAGATATGTGTGAGCTTCGTGAACAATGTAACTTCATTTGAGCTGAAAGTGACTGTGTTTACCTGAAACGAAGTCTTGCTTGTAGGAAGACACACGCCTGGCATTTAACTCCGTTTCTGAAAGGAAACACATGGCACAGTTCTCATCCATGAAACACACTCTGCTTTAGAGCAAGAAGCACTCTCTTGCTTTCTAGAGTCTCTAATACAGAGGGAAACGTGAGTGTGCTCACAACAAAAGAACTGTGTTTCCTACACACACAGACCATATCTAGTTCAACTCTGTTTCTGAAAATGATACAAACCACAGGTCATCTAATATCCAATGCTTTTCAGGTAAGAGCGAGAAACGTGTGAGCTTCGTGAACAATGTAGCTTCGTTTGAGCCGAAAAGTGACTGTGTTTACCTGAAACGAAGTCTTGCTTGTATGAAGACACACGCCTGGCATTTAACTCCGTTTCTGAAGGGAAACACATGGCACAGTTCTCATCCATGAAACACACTCTGCTTTAGAGCAAGAAGCACGCTCTTGCTTTCTAGAGTCTCTAATACAGAGGGAAACGTGAGTGTGCTCATAACAAATGAACTGTGTTTCCTACACACACGGACCATATCTAGTTCAACTCTGTTTCTGAAACTGATACAAACCACAGGTCGTCTAACATCCAATGCTTTTCAGTAAAGAGCGAGAAAAGTGTGAGCTTCGTGAACAATGTAGCTTCGTTTGAGGTGAAAAGTGACTGCGTTTACCTGAAACGAAGTCTTGCTTGTAGGAAGACACACGCCTGGCATTTAACTCCGTTTCTGAAGGGAAACACACAGCACAGTCCTCATCCATGAAACACATTCTGCTTTAGAGCAAGAAGCACGCTTTTGCTTTCTAGAATCTCTAATACAGAGGGAAACGTGAGTGTTCTCAGAACAAAAGAACTGTGTTTCCTACACACACAGACAATATCTAATACAACTCTGTTTCTGAAACTGATACAAACCACAGGTCCTCTAACATCCAATGCTTTTCATTTCAGAGCGAGAAACATGTGGGCTTCGTGAACAATGTAGCTTCGTTTGATGTGAAAAGTGACTGCGTTTACCTGAAACGAAGTCTTGCTTGAAGATAGACACAGAGCCTGGCATTTAACTCCGTTTCTGAAGGGAAGCACACGGCACAGTTCTCATCCATGAAACACACACTGCTTTAGAGCAAGAAGCACGCTCTTGCTTTCTAGAGTCTCTAATAGAGAGGGAAACGTGAGTGTGCTCAGAACAAAAGAACTGTGTTTCCTACACACACGGACCATATCTAGTTCAACTCTGTTTCTGAAACTGATACAAACCACAGGTCCTCTAACATCCAATTCTTTTCAGTTAAGAGCGAGAAACATGTGGGCTTCGTGAACAATGTAGCTTCCTTTGAGGTGAAAAGTGACTGTGTTTACCTGAAACCAAGTCTTGTTTGAAGAAAGACACAGAGTCTGGCATTTAACTCCGTTTCTGAAGGGAAACACACGCACAGTTCTCATCCATGAAACACACTCTGCTTTAGAGCAAGAAGCACGCACTTGCATTCTAGAGTCTCTAATACAGAGGGAAACGTGAGTGTGCTCAGAACAAAGGAACTGTGTTTCCTACACACACGGACCATATCTAGTTCAACTCTGTTTCTGAAACTGATACAAACCACAGGTCGTCTAACATCCAATGCTTTTCAGTTAAGAGCGAGAAACGTGTGAGCTTCGTGAACAATGTAACTTCATTTGAGCTGAAAGTGACTGCGTTTACCTGAAATGAAGTCTTGCTTGTAGGAAGACACACGCCTGGCATTTAACTCCGTTTCTGAAGGGAAACACATGGCACAGTTCTCATCCATGAAACACACTCTGCTTTAGAGCAAGAAGCACGCTTTTGCTTTCTAGAGTCTCTAATACAGAGGGAAACGTGAGTGTGCTCAGAACAAAAGTAATGTGTTTCCTACACACGGACCATATCTAGTTAAACTCTCTTTGTGAAACTGATACAAACCACAGGTCGTCTAACATCCAATGCTTTTCAGTTAAGAGCGAGAAACGTGTGGGCTTCGTGAACAATGTAGCTTCGTTTGAGGTGAAAAGTGACTGGGTTTACCTGAAACGAAGTCCTGCTTGAAGAAAGACACAGAGCCTGGCATTTAATTCCGTTTCTGAAGGGAATCACACGGCGCAGTTCTCATCCATGAAACACACGCTGTTTTAGAGCAAGAAGCACGCTCTTGCTTTCTAGAGTCTCTAATACAGAGGGAAACATGAGTGTGCTCAGAACAAAAGAACTGTGTTTCCTACACACATGGACCATATCTAGTTCAACTCTGTTTCTGAAACTGATACAAACCACAGGTCCTATAACATCCAATGCTTTTCAGTTAGAGCGAAAAACGTGTGAGCTTTGTGAACAATGTAGCTTCGTTTGAGCTGAAAAGTGACTACGTTTACCTGAAACGAAGTCTTGCTTGTAGGAAGACACAAGCCTGGCATTTAACTCCGTTTCTCAAGGGAAACACACGGCACAGTTCTCATCCATGAAACACACTCTGCTTTAGAGCAAGAAGCACGCTTTTGCTTTCTAGAGTCTCTAATACAGAGGGAAACGTGAGTGTGCTCAGAACAAAAGAACTGTGTTTCCTACACACACAGACCATATCTAGTTCAACTCTGTTTCTGAAACTGATACAAACCACAGGTCCTCTAACATCCAATGCTTTTCAGTTAAGAGCGAGAATCGTGTGAGCTTCGTGAACAATGTAACTTCATTTGAGCTGAATGTGACTGCGTTTACCTGAAACGAAGTCTTGCTTGTATGAAGACACACGCCTGGCATTTAACTCCGTTTCTGAAGGGAAACACACGGCACAGTTCTCATCCATGAAACACACTCTGCTTTAGAGCAAGAAGCATGCTCTTGCTTTCTAGAGTCTCTAATACAGAGGGAAACGTGAGTGTGCTCCTAACAAATGAACTGTGTTGCCTACACACACGGACCATATCTAGTTCAACTCTGTTTCTGAAACTGATACAAACCACAGGTCCTCTAACATCCAATGCTTTTCAGTTAAGAGCGAGAAACCGGTGAGCTTCGTGAACATTGTAGCTTCGTTTGAGGTGAAAAGTGACTGCGTTTACCTGAAACGAAGTCTTGCTTGTAGGAAGACACACGCCTGGCATTTAACTCCGTTTCTGAAGGGAAACACGAGGCACAGTTCTCATCCATGAAACACACTCTGCTTTAGAGCAAGAAGCACGCTCTTGCTTTCTAGAGTCTCTAATATAGAGGGAAATGTGAGTGTGCTCATAACAAATGAACTGTGTTTCCTACACACACGGACCATATCTAGTTCAACTCTGTTTCTGAAACTGATACAAACCACAGTTCGTCTAACATCTAATGCTTTTCAGTTAAGAGCGAGAAACGGGTGAGCTTCGTGAACAATGTAGCTTCGTTTGAGGTGAAAATTGACTGCGTTTACCTGAAACGAAATCTTGCTTGTAGGAAGACACACGCCTGGCATTTAACTCCATTTCTGAAGGGAAACACACGGCACAGTTCTCATCTATGAAACACACTCTGCTTTAGAGCAAGAAGCCCTCTCTTGCTTTCTAGAGTCTCTAATACAGAGGGAAACGTGAGTGTGCTCAGAACAAAAGAACTGAGTTTCCTACACACACAGACCATATCTAGTTCAACTCTGTTTCTGAAAATGATACAAACCACAGGTCGTCTAATATCCAATGCTTTTCAGGTAAGAGCGTGAAACGTGTGAGCTTCATGAACAATGTAGCTTCGTTTGAGCTGAAAAGTGACTGTGTTTACCTGAAACGAAGTCTTGCTTGTATGAAGACACACGCCTGGCATTTAACTCCGTTTCTGAAGGGAAACACACGGCACAGTTCTCATCCATGAAACACACTCTGCTTTAGAGCAAGAAGCACGCTCTTGCTTTCTAGAGTCTCTAATACAGAGGGAAACGTGAGTGTGCTCATAACAAAAGAACTGTGTTTCCTACACACAGAGACCATATCTAGTTCAACTCTGTTTCTGAAACTGATACAAACCACAGGTCCTCTAACATCCAATGCTTTTCAGTTAAGAGCGAGAAACCAGTGAGCTTCGTGAACATTGTAGCTTCGTTTGAGGTGAAAAGTGACTGCGTTTACCTGAAACGAAGTCTTGCTTGTAGGAAGACACACGCCTGGCATTTAACTCCGTTTCTGAAGGGAAACACACGGCACAGTTCTCATCCATGAAACACATTCTGCTTTAGAGCAAGAAGCACGCTCTTGCTTTCTAGAGTCTCTAATACAGAGGGAAACGTGAGTGTGCTCAGAACAAAAGAACTGTGTTTCCTACACACACAGACCATATCTAATACAACTCTGCTTCTGAAACTGATACAAACCACAGGTCCTCTAACATCCAATGCTTTTCAGTTAAGAGCGAGAAACATGTGGGCTTCGTGAACAATGTAGCTTCGTTTGATATGAAAAGTGACTGCGTTTACCTGAAACGAAGTCTTGCTTGAAGATAGACACAGAGCCTAGCATTTAACTCCGTTTCTGAAGGGAAACATATGGCGCAGTTCTCATCCATGAAACACACTCTGCTTTAGAGCAAGAAGCACTCTCTTGCTTTCTAGAGTCTCTAATACAGAGGGAAACGTCAGTGTGCGCAGAAAAAAAGAACTGTGTTTCCTACACACATGGACCATATCTAGTTCAACTCTGTTTCTGAAAATGATACAAACCACAGGTCGTCTAATATCCAATGCTTTTCACGTAAGAGCGAGAAACGTGTGAGCTTCGTGAACAATGTAGCTTCGTTTGAGCTGAAAAGTGACTGCGTTTACCTGAAACGAAGTCTTGCTTGTATGAAGACACACGCCTGGCATTTAACTCCCTTTCTGAAGGGAAACACACGGCACAGTTCTCATCCATGAAATACACTCTGCTTTAGAGCAAGAAGCACGCTCTTGCTTTCTAGAGTCTCTAATATAGAGGGAAATGTGAGTGTGCTCATAACAAATGAACTGTGTTTCCTACACACACGGACCATATCTAGTTCAACTCTGTTTCTGAAACTGATACAAACCACAGTTCGTCTAACATCTAATGCTTTTCAGTTAAGAGCGAGAAACGGGTGAGCTTCGTGAACAATGTAGCTTCGTTTGAGGTGAAAATTGACTGCGTTTACCTGAAACGAAATCTTGCTTGTAGGAAGACACACGCCTGGCATTTAACTCCATTTCTGAAGGGAAACACACGGCACAGTTCTCATCTATGAAACACACTCTGCTTTAGAGCAAGAAGCCCTCTCTTGCTTTCTAGAGTCTCTAATACAGAGGGAAACGTGAGTGTGCTCAGAACAAAAGAACTGAGTTTCCTACACACACAGACCATATCTAGTTCAACTCTGTTTCTGAAAATGATACAAACCACAGGTCGTCTAATATCCAATGCTTTTCAGGTAAGAGCGTGAAACGTGTGAGCTTCATGAACAATGTAGCTTCGTTTGAGCTGAAAAGTGACTGTGTTTACCTGAAACGAAGTCTTGCTTGTATGAAGACACACGCCTGGCATTTAACTCCGTTTCTGAAGGGAAACACACGGCACAGTTCTCATCCATGAAACACACTCTGCTTTAGAGCAAGAAGCACGCTCTTGCTTTCTAGAGTCTCTAATACAGAGGGAAACGTGAGTGTGCTCATAACAAAAGAACTGTGTTTCCTACACACAGAGACCATATCTAGTTCAACTCTGTTTCTGAAACTGATACAAACCACAGGTCCTCTAACATCCAATGCTTTTCAGTTAAGAGCGAGAAACCAGTGAGCTTCGTGAACATTGTAGCTTCGTTTGAGGTGAAAAGTGACTGCGTTTACCTGAAACGAAGTCTTGCTTGTAGGAAGACACACGCCTGGCATTTAACTCCGTTTCTGAAGGGAAACACACGGCACAGTTCTCATCCATGAAACACATTCTGCTTTAGAGCAAGAAGCACGCTCTTGCTTTCTAGAGTCTCTAATACAGAGGGAAACGTGAGTGTGCTCAGAACAAAAGAACTGTGTTTCCTACACACACAGACCATATCTAATACAACTCTGCTTCTGAAACTGATACAAACCACAGGTCCTCTAACATCCAATGCTTTTCAGTTAAGAGCGAGAAACATGTGGGCTTCGTGAACAATGTAGCTTCGTTTGATATGAAAAGTGACTGCGTTTACCTGAAACGAAGTCTTGCTTGAAGATAGACACAGAGCCTAGCATTTAACTCCGTTTCTGAAGGGAAACATATGGCGCAGTTCTCATCCATGAAACACACTCTGCTTTAGAGCAAGAAGCACTCTCTTGCTTTCTAGAGTCTCTAATACAGAGGGAAACGTCAGTGTGCGCAGAAAAAAAGAACTGTGTTTCCTACACACACGGACCATATCTAGTTCAACTCTGTTTCTGAAAATGATACAAACCACAGGTCGTCTAATATCCAATGCTTTTCACGTAAGAGCGAGAAACGTGTGAGCTTCGTGAACAATGTAGCTTCGTTTGAGCTGAAAAGTGACTGCGTTTACCTGAAACGAAGTCTTGCTTGTATGAAGACACACGCCTGGCATTTAACTCCCTTTCTGAAGGGAAACACACGGCACAGTTCTCATCCATGAAATACACTCTGCTTTAGAGCAAGAAGCACGCTCTTGCTTTCTAGAGTCTCTAATATAGAGGGAAATGTGAGTGTGCTCATAACAAATGAACTGTGTTTCCTACACACACGGACCATATCTAGTTCAACTCTGTTTCTGAAACTGATACAAACCACAGTTCGTCTAACATCTAATGCTTTTCAGTTAAGAGCGAGAAACGGGTGAGCTTCGTGAACAATGTAGCTTCGTTTGAGGTGAAAATTGACTGCGTTTACCTGAAACGAAATCTTGCTTGTAGGAAGACACACGCCTGGCATTTAACTCCATTTCTGAAGGGAAACACACGGCACAGTTCTCATCTATGAAACACACTCTGCTTTAGAGCAAGAAGCCCTCTCTTGCTTTCTAGAGTCTCTAATACAGAGGGAAACGTGAGTGTGCTCAGAACAAAAGAACTGAGTTTCCTACACACACAGACCATATCTAGTTCAACTCTGTTTCTGAAAATGATACAAACCACAGGTCGTCTAATATCCAATGCTTTTCAGGTAAGAGCGTGAAACGTGTGAGCTTCATGAACAATGTAGCTTCGTTTGAGCTGAAAAGTGACTGTGTTTACCTGAAACGAAGTCTTGCTTGTATGAAGACACACGCCTGGCATTTAACTCCGTTTCTGAAGGGAAACACACGGCACAGTTCTCATCCATGAAACACACTCTGCTTTAGAGCAAGAAGCAAGCTCTTGCTTTCTAGAGTCTCTAATACAGAGGGAAACGTGAGTGTGCTCCTAACAAATGAACTGTGTTTCCTACACACACGGACCATATCTAGTTCAACTCTGTTCCTGAAACTGATACAAACCAAAGTTCGTCTAACATCCAATGCTTTTCAGTTAAGAGGGAGAAACGGGTGAGCTTCGTGGACAATGTAGCTTCGTTTGATGTGAAAAGTGACTGCGTTTACCTGAAACGAAGTCTTGCTTGAAGAAAGACACAGAGTCTGGCATTTAACTCCGTTTCTGAAGGGAAACACACGCACAGTTCTCATCCATGAAACACACTCTGCTTTAGAGCAAGAAGCACGCACTTGCATTCTAGAGTCTCTAATACAGAGGGAAACGTGAGTGTGCTCAGAACAAAGGAACTGTGTTTCCTACACACATGGACCATATCTAGTTCAACTCTGTTTCTGAAACTGATACAAACCACAGGTCGTCTAACATCCAATGCTTTTCAGTTAAGAGCGAGAAACGTGTGAGCTTCGTGAACAATGTAACTTCATTTGAGCTGAAAGTGACTGCGTTTACCTGAAATGAAGTCTTGCTTGTAGGAAGACACATGCCTGGCATTTAACTCCGTTTCTGAAGGGAAACACATGGCACAGTTCTCATCCATGAAACACACTCTGCTTTAGAGCAAGAAGCACGCTTTTGCTTTCTAGAGTCTCTAATACAGAGGGAAACGTGAGTGTGCTCAGAACAAAAGTAATGTGTTTCCCACACACGGACCATATCTAGTTAAACTCTCTTTGTGAAACTGATACAAACCACAGGTCGTCTAACATCCAATGCTTTTCAGTTAAGAGCAAGAAACGTGTGGGCTTCGTGAACAATGTAGCTTCGTTTGAGGTGAAAAGTGACTGGGTTTACCTGAAACGAAGTCCTGCTTGAAGAAAGACACAGAGCCTGGCATTTAACTCCGTTTCTGAAGGGAATCACACGGCGCAGTTCTCATCCATGAAACACACGCTGTTTTAGAGCAAGAAGTACGCTCTTGCTTTCTAGAATCTCTAATACAGAGGGAAACATGAGTGTGCTCAGAACAAAAGAACTGTGTTTCCCACACACATGGACCATATCTAGTTCAACTCTGTTTCTGAAACTGATACAAACCACAGGTCCTATAACATCCAATGCTTTTCAGTTAGAGCGAAAAACGTGTGAGCTTTGTGAACAATGTAGCTTCGTTTGAGCTGAAAAGTGACTACGTTTACCTGAAACGAAGTCTTGCTTGTAGGAAGACACAAGCCTGGCATTTAACTCCGTTTCTCAAGGGAAACACACGGCACAGTTCTCATCCATGAAACACACTCTGCTTTAGAGCAAGAAGCACGCTTTTGCTTTCTAGAGTCTCTAATACAGAGGGAAACGTGAGTGTGCTCAGAACAAAAGAACTGTGTTTCCTACACACACAGACCATATCTAGTTCAACTCTGTTTCTGAAACTGATACAAACCACAGGTCCTCTAACATCCAATGCTTTTCAGTTAAGAGCGAGAATCGTGTGAGCTTCGTGAACAATGTAACTTCATTTGAGCTGAATGTGACTGCGTTTACCTGAAACGAAGTCTTGCTTGTATGAAGACACACGCCTGGCATTTAACTCCGTTTCTGAAGGGAAACACACGGCACAGTTCTCATCCATGAAACACACTCTGCTTTAGAGCAAGAAGCAAGCTCTTGCTTTCTAGAGTCTCTAATACAGAGGGAAACGTGAGTGTGCTCCTAACAAATGAACTGTGTTGCCTACACACACGGACCATATCTAGTTCAACTCTGTTTCTGAAACTGATACAAACCACAGGTCCTCTAACATCCAATGCTTTTCAGTTAAGAGCGAGAAACCGGTGAGCTTCGTGAACATTGTAGCTTCGTTTGAGGTGAAAAGTGACTGCGTTTACCTGAAACGAAGTCTTGCTTGTAGGAAGACACATGCCTGGCATTTAACTCCGTTTCTGAAGGGAAACACACGGCACAGTTCTCATCCATGAAACACATTCTGCTTTAGAGCAAGAAGCACGCTCTTGCTTTCTAGACTCTCTAATACAGAGGGAAACGTGAGTGTGCTCAGAACAAAAGAACTGTGTTTCCTACACACACAGACCATATCTAATACAACTCTGTTTCTGAAACTGATACAAACCACAGGACCTCTAACATCCAATGCTTTTCAGTTAAGAGCGAGAAACATGTGGGCTTCGTGAACAATGTAGCTTCGTTTGATATGAAAAGTGACTGTGTTTACCTGAAACGAAGTCTTGCTTGAAGATAGACACAGAGCCTAGCATTTAACTCCGTTTCTGAAGGGAAACATATGGCGCAGTTCTCATCCATGAAACACACTCTGCTTTAGAGCAAGAAGCACTCTCTTGCTTTCTAGAAATCTAATACAGAGGGAAACGTCAGTGTGCGCAGAAAAAAAGAACTGTGTTTCCTACACACACGGACCATATCTAGTTCAACTCTGTTTCTGAAAATGATACAAACCACAGGTCGTCTAATATCCAATGCTTTTCAGGTAAGAGCGAGAAACGTGTGAGCTTCGTGAACAATGTAGCTTCGTTTGAGCTGAAAAGTGACTGCGTTTACCTGAAACGAAGTCTTGCTTGTATGAAGACACACGCCTGGCATTTAACTCCCTTTCTGAAGGGAAACACACGGCACAGTTCTCATCCATGAAATACACTCTGCTTTAGAGCAAGAAGCACGCTCTTGCTTTCTAGAGTCTCTAATATAGAGGGAAATGTGAGTGTGCTCATAACAAATGAACTGTGTTTCCTACACACACGGACCATATCTAGTTCAACTCTGTTTCTGAAACTGATACAAACCACAGTTCGTCTAACATCTAATGCTTTTCAGTTAAGAGCGAGAAACGGGTGAGCTTCGTGAACAATGTAGCTTCGTTTGAGGTGAAAATTGACTGCGTTTACCTGAAACGAAATCTTGCTTGTAGGAAGACACACGCCTGGCATTTAACTCCATTTCTGAAGGGAAACACACGGCACAGTTCTCATCTATGAAACACACTCTGCTTTAGAGCAAGAAGCCCTCTCTTGCTTTCTAGAGTCTCTAATACAGAGGGAAACGTGAGTGTGCTCAGAACAAAAGAACTGTGTCTCCTACACACACGGACCATATCTAGTTCAACTCTGTTTCTGAAAATGATACAAACCACAGGTCGTCTAATATCCAATGCTTTTCAGGTAAGAGCGAGAAACGTGTGAGCTTCTTGATCAATGTAGCTTCGTTTGAGCTGAAAAGTGACTGCGTTTACCTGAAACGAAGTCTTGCTTGAAGATAGACACAGAGCCTGGCATTTAACTCCGTTTCTGAAGGGAAACACACGGCGCAGTTCTCATCCATGAAACACACTCTGCTTTAGAGCAAGAAGCACTCTCTTGCTTTCTAGAATCTCTAATACAGAGGGAAACGTGAGTGTGCGCAGAAAAAAAGAACTGTGTTTCCTACACACACGGACCATATCTAGTTCAACTCTGTTTCTGAAACTGATACAAACCACAGGTCCTCTAACATCCAATGCTTTTCAGGTAAGAGCGAAAAACGTGTGAGCTTCGTGAACAATGTAGCTTCGTTTGAGCTGAAAAGTGACTGTGTTTACCTGAAACGAAGTCTTGCTTGTATGAAGACACACGCCTGGCATTTAACTCCGTTTCTGAAGGGAAACACACGGCACAGTTCTCATCCATGAAACACACTCTGCTTTAGAGCAAGAAGCACGCTCTTGCTTTCTAGAGTCTCTAATATAGAGGGAAACGTGAGTGTGCTCATAACAAATGAACTGTGTTTCCTACACACACGGACCATATCTAGTTCAACTCTGTTTCTGAAACTGATACAAACCACAGTTCGTCTAACATCTAATGCTTTTCAGTTAAGAGCGAGAAACGGGTGAGCTTCGTGAACAATGTAGCTTCGTTTGAGCTGAAAAGTGACTGCGTTTACCTGAAAAGAAGTCTTGCTTGTAGGAAGACACACGCCTGGCATTTAACTCCGTTTCTGAAGGGAAACACACAGCACAGTCCTCATCCATGAAACACATTCTGCTTTAGAACAAGAAGCACGCTCTTGCTTTCTAGAGTCTCTAATACAGAGGGAAACGTGAGTGTGCTCAGAACAAAAGAACTGTGTTTCCTACACACAGAGACCATATCTAGTTCAACTCTGTTTCTGAAACTGATACAAACCACAGGTCCTCTAACATCCAATGCTTTTCAGTTAAGAGCGAGAAACGTGTGAGCTTCGTGAACAATGTAACTTCATTTGAGCTGAAAGTGACTGCGTTTACCTGAAACGAAGTCTTGCTTGTAGGAAGACACACGCCTGGCATTTAACTCTATTTCTGAAGGGAAACACACGGCACAGTTCTCATCCATGAAACACACTCTCCTTTAGAGCAAGAAGCACTCTCTTGCTTTCTAGAGTCTCTAATACAGAGGGAAACGTGAGTGTGCTCAGAACAAAAGAACTGTGTCTCCTACACACACGGACCATATCTAGTTCAACTCTGTTTCTGAAAATGATACAAACCACAGGTCGTCTAATATCCAATGCTTTTCATGTAGGAGCGAGAAATGTGTGAGCTTCGTGAACATTGTAGCTTCGTTTGAGGTGAAAAGTGACTGCG